>JBBPLC010000544.1:0-16925 GCA_038089535.1 Hemileccinum rubropunctum
ATTGAGATCAGGACGGAACAGTCTTGCTTTTCCGTCGGGTCCAAGGTAGGCCTGCATGTCGTGTGCGCGTCGCGCCCGTTCAAACGTCAGCACTCGGTCCAACCTCTCACTTATAGTTGGGATTATGACTTACCTTCATTCCCTCGAATATGTTGGGGCAATATTGAAAGCAGCACGACGCCGGGTCGAGGGTGAGTGGTGCATAGGGTTTGATTTCGGGAGCAGACCATCCCGAAACGGGGTCAAACGACGTCATGGCCATATGGTCACTGAACAACTGTCCACATCGAGTTAGCACACACCGTCAGCAGGTCGTGGCCGATAAACAAAGTAAAGGGGGTTGCGACAGACACCATTATAAAACATGATAGACAGAGTTGAACAACTCACCGCACCAAACTTGAGCGTTTTGGGATCTGGAAGGGGTTTTGGGGTGTCGGTCAGTTTGATCGTCAGTTTGGCGATCTGATGTACATTCGGGATGAGTACAGCAGGGTCAATTCAAGCTGATATGATCTCGCGTTTAATGATACAGTGTACGCACATCAAGCCTTGCAAGTCCATCGTCGGCTTCCTTACGATCGCTCGCAAGTAGTTTGTACGGTGTCTCTCGCCCAATGGATGATCCGATCGTCATCGCCCCGGATAAGTCTCTGGGTGTGAGGGAAAGAGCCTGTGTCGCAACGGCCGTCAATTAAGTTGGGCCTTTTTATCCTACCGGGTCGAGTCATGTGCGTCCAAGTCAGAGAGTGAGGTGGGCGGGATCTTTCAGGGTTCGGTGACTCGACCACCTCATCGGCCGAAGTCGGCAATCGCGTGGGTGATGGCGCGAAGGTTTGTCGTTGCTCGTTACCTTGAACATGTCTGGAAAGCAGTGATGTAGAGCTTCAGCAGCACCGGCAATAATCATCATCACCGGAGACGGACCTTTGGCTGCTATGATACCGGTGAGGCCGCACAAGCCGAACGCGACAATCGCATCAAGGAATTTTGGGTAGCTTGAACTTTGTGTCAGAAGCACTGTCAGATTATTATCTAATGCTCTCCCTGCCCACATTCCTCTCACCTATCGACATCCAATATGGTCGCAAAACAAAACACCTGGTATGAATCCTTTTGACTTCAACGATGAGCATGGCTCTCTCACCCGGTAGGATCTCATTTTGCCGTTGTTGAGATACATTGCACTAACCTGTCCCTGATGTGCGTTGCTACCTCAACCATTGTCTGGATCGTTCCTGAATGGAATAAGCTTTGGACGCCGTTCCAAGTATCCAACTTTTCTGTCTGGATGACTGTAACGAAAGGCACGAAGCAAATTTCTGCTCACCGTCGGCGGACAGGTTGGTAGTAACGTGATACAAAGTGTATTTACTTCCAGCAGGCGAATCATGTTCATTTAGCAGCACAGCACAGCTCTTGCCTTTGCGCAGACATCTGGATCGGGCAGACTTGCCCACGATAAATAAAAACGAATCCAAAGTTGTGTTTTGAATGCAATGCAATATAAATGTGGACTTGAATGTTATTTTTCGCTGTCTAGACCGGGAGTTGAGATACATATGCATGTTCGAATTGCTGCGCCACAAAAATAGGCTGTTCAAGGGTTGAAGATGGGATCTTGATTTCGGCGATGGTATACCACCGTGGACAGTCTTGGATGCTATTCTTCCTTCTGTGACCACCAGGATCCATGAATTGAATGTTGTATTAGCAAGAAACGAGTGGTACTGTCAAATTGGATGATACTATCAAAAGTTTTCGGAACAAGGGAAGGAATATCGGCGTACCGGCAACTTACCTTAAGTCACAGGTCCCGGTCAATGGTGTCAGTACTTCGTTGCGTGACTTAGGCAGGTATCTAGCTTGCGAAGCTTACCACAAGGCCTGATGAAAACTTGCCAATCTAGAATTTCTCTCAACTTGACCAGTCCGTTGCTGCGCATTGATGATGGAGCTGAAACAAATGGTGTTGGCTTGCTGCGCCACTTTCATGAAATTACAATTCACTCACGCTGTACGGTCGTCCGCAGCTTGAACTCAGCCTCACGAATGTTTATCCAGTAAGATGGAGCTCCGAAAAATACTGGGCTCGATTTACAGTAGAGATAATACTAACTTGTTACCATTTCTTGATAATTGGCCAGGCCTTTTAGCCTGTTCTATCTCTGTACATAAAGCATGACAGTGGAGCCTCGCCGGCAATTGGTTTCTGCTGAATTCCGTCTCGATTTGCACGCCAATGCGGAGTTCAAACGTTCAAGTTTCGTTGCCTCACTTTCCCGAGTGCCGTCTTTCGTCCGTTGGTGGCAAGGGTGCCCCAATGTCGCATCAAGAACCGGACTGTGCTACTTCCGGTAAAATCCAAGCCAGTGCTATCAGGTACAGAGTCAGAAGTGACTATTGATTTACAAGCTAACGGAAGGAAGACGAATACCATCAGAGACAGGACAAGGAATCAAGGCATGTTGCTACCTACATCTAGCCCTGTCTGGTGACCGGGTTACCATTAACACTATTTGCCAGTGAGCATGTCTTCTGGCATACATTCAAATCGATGAGTTTCTCTAACGCAGGCTTTAGACATGTACTCGCAGGGTGACAGCATTTACTCAACCCGGTGACGATGGATTCGATGGTAATATCATTTACTCAGAATAATGGTGTGCTTACTGGTCTAACAGTCGCTTTCAGATGCAGACGTGTTAAAAATATCTTGGGGCCAAGTTCAGCGGACTCGCTACATCGAGAGGATCGTCCTCATGCCACAATACCGGAAATTGGACTTCTAGACGCACCCGTCTCAGGTGAGGTGATAATACACTTTCATTTTCTCGCTTCCACGCACTCACGTTGTAACGTAGTTCATTTCTTCTTGGGGGGATGTTTGTTATACCTGAATCATTCCTCTCCAATCAGGCTCGCTCCAGTCCCGATCTCATAAATATGAAGATCCTACCATTTCGTCACTATCCCTCTGGAACGAATACAATACGTATGAATATGTTAAATAGTATTCAATCATATCGCCAAAAGCATGGTCCCTGGTCGACCAGCCCCTTTTTGTGCGTCCTAAGACAAGGATGAAGTACACTGTGTTTCTGACAATCAATGCAGGATGTAGATTTGCTCCTGCGTGCACTCATACGATACCTAAAATATGTGATCCCTCACGGGGCGTCTCGGAAGATTGAAAGGGTGTTCATAAGGTGGACTCAACGCAGCCGAGCGATGGTTGCCTTTTTCGTCATGCACGGTATTCCAGCATATTCCCAAATGGCTATGTTGCAGCAATTCAGATTAGCCTGAATGATTTTCAAAGGTATTATTGCTTTCATTCAGCATCAGGAGCGAGGAACTGATGCGCCTGTACTAGTCACACGGCTGCTTTCGCGCGCGAGTTCCCTTGGTATCAAGTTTGACGAATACAGCGAGACTCGGTACATCGATGAAGGATTGCACTTGATCATGAAGTACTGGATATTTGCACTCCTGGCCACCGCCAGCAAGGTTACTGTTTGTTTCGGCTTTGTCAAGATATCTTGGCTCGATAAAAGCCACTCGGAGGAATAAAGAACATCAATGAAGCAATTATGCTTGGCCAAGAAGCGCTGGCGTTGTCTCCACCAGGGCACCAGCTTCGATGGCGGTCTTTGGACAACCTCGCGGTTTGTCTCGTTAGTTGGTACGAACAGCTTGGTGGGATTCAATACACATTGGCACCTTTCCCACTGGGACATCCGGAGCGGTCTATATCTTTGAATAATCTTGCATCTGATCTCTACACTCGGTACAATATGCGTGGTGCAGTGGAAGACCTCCAAGAGGCTATCCATCTCGGTCGAGATGCGTTGACACTTCGTCCACCAGGATTCCCAAACAGGGTAAGGACGTTGGACAATCTTGCAACCCACCTCTTCTCGCAGTAGAAACTGGTACGATTGTTGCTCGGGCTCGCTATAAACCATACTGATTGTCTAGCTATTCCCTTTTCGTAGTTATCTGATATAGATGACCGAGAGGAAACATTTCGTCTCTACAGCGAGCTTGCACATGGCTTGCAAATAATCTCTTCACATGATCTGTCTGCTGCAAAAACATGGGTCACTGCTGCTGAAGTTCATCACCCTACGATTCTTCTCGCATATGAAACGGCTCTTCGACTTCTCGTTCGCCATCTCACTGCTCTCCCATCACTACCTCAGCATCTCTGTATCGTCAAGACACTCTCATCGTCGCTCGCAGTCAATGCGTTCTCCGCTTGCCTTCGCAGCCAGTCTCCCGTCAATGCAGTCGAATTGTTGGAACAAGGTCGGGCTGTCTTTTGGAGCCAGCTCACTCGCCTCCGTTCCCCACTTGACAACACCATCTCACATCTAGTGCAGACCAATACGATCGGGTGTACCGTCTGAACCTTGAACTGGAACGAGTGGCGTCCAATATTCAGGAGTTGCCTGGTCTCTGTCGTTTCCTTCTCCCTTTGCTCTTCTCCAATCTCTGGTGTGCAGCCAGTGGTACCTGTCGTCATCGAATGCGAGCGAGTGCAACTATGATGTACTCATTGTGTTTATCGAGAAGGATCCCGTTTACATCCCCTTGTCAACTGTAAAAGAGCATGTCCTAGAACTGTCATCGAACCTCGGCGCATTGACTATTCTTGCAAAGAGAACAAACGTGGTAAAAGATATCGGTGTGATCTTGCGGGAACTCTGGGTCCATGTCGTTTCTCCCACCGCCGATTGCTTTTTGACCACATATCCGCCTCAATCCCGCATCGATGGTTTTGCCGATCTCTACATCTCGTCGTACTAGTATACCCCAACCCTGAGCGCACTCATTCGTGCCCGAGAGTAGTATGCGAACTGCGTTCGGTCAGTGCGGAACTGGCTACTATCGCTCAGCAGGTCAATGGTCGCACAACGATCGCTCGGTTGGAGGGGAAACGGTAGTGTATTTCCAAGGTCACGGAGGAGCTGAGGGAGAACCAATGGGTACATCTTGCGTGTCATGAACTCGCGAACACGAAGGAGCCGTTCAAGTCCGCGTCACTTCGCTCTGCATGAGGGCCACTTTACGATCTTGATGTGATTTGGAGAACCCGGAATTCGCGTACCTCATACGACCGTGGGGGACGAACGAGGTGATGCATCCCACGTCTGCGATACAGTTTGCTGGATTTCGATCTGTGATTGGGATGAGGAGATGGTGAAGCGAACGAGATTACGTTGGTGTTCTATGAGCATATGATGAACGAATTGGATCATACACGCGCAGCGTACGCGCTGTGGAATACGATGAGGTGGACGTACCGTTTGATCAACGGGTTCTGTATATACATCTCGGTGTATAGGGATTACGGTATATCTATATCCTCTTTCGATGTTTTATTGCTTGTTCCTGCGCAGTTACTCCCTATCTTATCTCTTGTTTCATGCAAATGTCGATAGAGCTTACAGTGGGCTAGATTGTATTGACCGTCGACACCTGGCATATTCTACCTCTCTTCGCGAGAGATGAAACAGAATGACAGATTCCACAACGCCAAATTGCGTTGTATAATTGTCCCAGATGGCTCTCAAACAACGGCGTTTGTAGCTAGGAGAGTGATGCCGCAATGTCTTATCGCGGCACTCTCATTTGCCAGTGTTTGACATGCACGTCAGTACTGTCAGGTATAGACTCGGAGTCAGGGATCGACTTACTAGTGTGCCAGCTAACGGTCGAAAGAGGTAGAATACTATCAGAGACAGGACTAGGAATCAAGGGGTTGGTACCTCATCTGGGTGTCCACAGGGTTGCTTCCCGGCATACAAAGATTTTCTGTGACACGGGCTTCAGATATGAAGGCGATGAGCCCTTGCTAAGAAGCTGCAATGGTTTGTAGCCATGCTCCAGTGCCCCGAGGATCATATTCTGCACTTTGACATCGCTTGGTATCAATCTGAACTGTCTCTGGTGTGTCGCAGAGGTGCGATCCGCTATCTGGTCAAAGAGGAGTGTCAGATACATATGGAAGCATGTTTTCTGTGGTTAGTCGAGATAAGAGATTTAGCCGCGTCCAGAGTTTCACGTTCCCTCTGAGGTGGCCTCGCACAAGGTCCAGGTCAGGTGTCTTGTTGTTCATGATGGTGCGCTGATAAAAGCAGTTTCAAGGTCCGAGGATCGAAAAGACTGGATTGAATCTTTGAGATGTATCAACCCGTGTAACAGAATCAGGTATCAGGTAGAATACGCAGGGTCATCGACGCTCTGGATGGTATACGTCACGTCGAACAAGTTGCTCGCTATAAACCTTCCATCTGGTCCCCATGAGTCCACCAACACGATACGCAAACCTGGACGTGTCACTCACTATCCTCGTCATTGTTCTCCGCACGCCAAACAGCCTCGTCCATGTCCTTTGCCACGCCTGTGTGGACATGTCGGTTGACCAAGCGCGTCCGCGCCCGGGCAGGATCGACCTGAATCCACCACCGTTCGTCCATCTGTGCGGCTGCTTCACGCCAAGGCGCGATATCGAGCATGGTATATAGCCCTTCTATGACGACGATGCGATGGGCGGGTGTGACGACGACTGCACCGGGTGTCGGGTCTTTGAGCGCATGATCAAACGAGGGGGCGTAGATTTCTTCATGGGGGGTTGGACGGCGCAGACGCGCGACGAAATCGACGTAGGCGGGTGCGTCGAACGTCCAGTGGATCCCACGACGGTCGTGGGCGAGACGAGGGTCGTCCATGGCGTCGAGTCGGGCGCGGGTGAGGTGCCAGCCGTCTAGACCGACGAGGACTGCCTGGGCTGTGTCTGGGCGAGTTGCGAGGAGTGTGTTGAGGTGGTGGACGAGACGGATGGCAAATGTTGTTTTCCCGGATGCGGGGACGCCTGCGATGGCGATCAAGAGACGGGCCGTGTTGGGCAAGCTGGGTCTGTGAGCGCCGTAGACGTATTCGTGGTAATACTTACCCGTTGAGCTTGTCGACGATGAACTGGGCACGTTCGACGAGGACGTGGTCCATGACGAGTCGTGAGAGGTAACCCACTCAATTGCCGATAGTACAGCTTTTATTTCCAAGTACTACGGTCATGACGCTGAAACGGTTCGTTTTCAATTCGGTCGCTGATCTCGAGCTAAACATGAATCCAGCGCTAATCCAAACACTATCCAAGACAAACTGCTCGTCGGTTATCAGGGCTGGTCGGTCGTCGTCGTGCTTGAAATCTTTGCTAGACTCATCTCGCCACAGGTTCACATGCGCAGGCGACGGCGAACCCATCGGTCCAGGTGCGTACCCGATCAGCGCTTTCAGTCGTCTATTATGTTTAGTGCCCTATAGGTCATCATGGGTGGCTCCACTGGTTCAATGAACCCATCCCCGGTGGCGGTCGGCCCAACACCGATATCTGGCCAGATACCTCTGATTACGACCCTTCTGAACTCTACCCCGCTCCCGGTCTCGCAACAGCCTCTGGTGATCCTGTCCATCTGTTTTCCTCTCGTCACCCCAAAACCGTACGACGCCACTTTCATTGGATGGCTCTTCATGGCGTGGATGGTGCGTTCCTACAACGGTTCGCAGGTCAATGTGAAGTCAAGCCAGGAAATCATGGCATTTTGAATCTGAGGGACGAAATCGGAGACAGAGTACGAGAGGCTGCCGAAGCAGAGGGTCGTGTCTTTGCCATCATGTACGTCTCTGTCCTCTTTCTCCTCCTCCTCCTTCTCGATCCACTGTAGGTACGACGTGTCGGGCGTATCGCCAGACAAGATCCAGAATATTTTAGAGAGAGACTGGACACATCTCCTCACCGAAAAGCATCTCCTCGACAGTCCCAACTATCTACGTGAGAACGGCAGACCTGTCGTCGCACTCTGGGGTATGTCTTTTTTTTTCAAGTCGTACGTCTGCCTTGTCTCACCAATGCACGTGTTAGGCTTTGGTCTCAGTGGACGGAATTTCACGCCTGATCTCGTACGCCGGATCACCGAATTTTTCCGCTCGTATACCCCCGGAGGGATATACCTCGTCGCGGGTACCCCTGGTCATTGGCGAACGTCGACCTCGGATGCAGACAGAAATCCGGCGTTTGTACAAGTGTGGACTGAGTGCTTTGATGCGATCAGTCCGTGGACGGTTGGACGGTACGGAAACGAGGAAGAGGCGGACCGATGGGGCGAAGAACGTGTCAAAGCGGATGCCGAGTACCTAAAGAAGCTCGCCGAACAAGGCGGTCGCAAGGTGGATTATATTCCCGTCGTGTTACCTGGAGGGAGCGTGCGTCGTTTTCTGTCGACCATCTTCTTTCGTTTGACGATGTTGTGCTCGGGCATGATAGGGATTCAACCTTTCAGAAGGTAAATGGGGCATGAACGATATACGACGAAACGGTGGTAGGTTTTTGTGGCGGCAGATTTATAACGCACGGCGTGCGGGCGTGCGCACGATCTATGGCGCGATGTGGGACGAGTGCGTTTCTCTTCGATAGTGACGTTGTGCGAGGTGACATAGTTCAATGACCAGGTACGACGAAGGCACCGCGTTCATGCCCGTCGTGTCCTACGCGTCTCAGCTGCCCGTCCACCCCTCGTTTCGATTCGTCGCGCTCGACATCGATGGGCACGATCTGCCGTCTGACTGGTTCATGCGTATCGCTGGACTTGGAGCAGAAGTGCTCCATGGGGAGCGGGCCCTGCTCGAACCGTTCCCCTTGAAAGAGCTGCAAGACTATTGGAGTACGCGGCCGCGTTACGACAGTACGCAAGGTGACGTCGACCAGGTGACGCGCGCATTTGGGGAGTGGCAGGTCTCGAGGCACGCGGATGTACCGACGGATGCGCCGCCGCCGTACAGTCTAGAGGACACGTCTGCACAACACCAGCGGCAATGGCAGCAGCAGCAGGCGGCCGAACACCCCGGCGGTCCACCTCCAGTTCCCCACGTTGCGCGCCCCTCGCCTCCTGCTTCCCTTTCTCCGGGTCACCCCTCGTTGTCGAGCGCTGTTGGCGCTGCAGCAGTCCCGTTGGCGGCGGCGGCTATCGCGCACACGTCCACTGGGAGCGGGGCGAGACATACCTATTCTTATACCCAGGGCCACAGCCCCGTATCACCCCCGCCCCCCGTGGACGTATCCACCCGTCCGTCGCCATCGACGAGCAGGCCACCCCCGCCTGTCCCACAGCGTCTACCCCAGTTTGGCGGGCCCGGAGCGGTGTATCCGCAGCATGCTGGCCGTATGCCGTCTTCGTCTTCGTCTTTTGCACCACGACCGAACGTGGGTATGCCGGTTCCGGTTCTAGTTCCTGGTGGGTCTGTCGAGTACACAAGGGGGCGATCGAGGTCGCGCTCAAGGTCACGGTCGCGGTCGCGTTCGGGATCGCGATCGAGGCACCGTGCGCGCCGTTCGTCATCCTCGTCGCCCGTGCGTGTCGTGGGGCATCATCCCAGCTCCAGCTCCAGTCATCAGCCACACGGACACGGACACGGACATGGGCACGGGCACGGGCATAGTTTGTCGCCTGTTGGGTCGCCGCCCGGGATGGCGTTCCCAGCTCCTGCCGGTGGATTACATTATGCGTATTCCGAGGGTGGGTACGGTGGTGGACAGGGGCGGGGGTATGGCGGGCCGTATACGCCTGTACATTCTGCGCCGGTGGGTGCGTACGCGGCGGCGTATGGACCGCAGCAGGGCGAGGGGCATTATCCGAACCACCAGGGAGGAGGCTATGATGTGGGGTATGGTCATGGCTATGGACGAGGGCAGGGGCAGCAGGGTCAAGGGCAGGGGTATGATCCAGGGTATGGATATACACCGCGTACGTCGTCTCTCTCTTTTTATTGTTGTTATTGTCGTTTGGAAAGTCGACGGTTTGGTTAAGATCCTTTGTCGTCGTCGTCTGGGTCGTCGTCGTATTATACGTCGTACGTCCCTGGTACGGTAACGCCGTATACTGGACCGATCGCCGCGGGCGGGAACGGGAGCGGAAGCGGAAGCGGAATGGGCGGAATACAGGGGGGGATCGCGACGGCGCTGCAAGCTGTCGAAGGGATCGCGGGGAAGCGGACGCGAATGCAGTTGGAGAAAAAGGTCAAGACGTTGAGTAACTGTGGGTTGCCTTTTTTTTTTCCCTTGTTTAAACTGGGGTTCTGATCGTGTTTTTTTTTTTTTTTGCCATTGTACGTAGCGTTTAACAAGTTCAAGTGAGGAGATAAGCGAGCACTGTGATTTGTAGCGGACATGGATACATTCTAGATCATGGGTACACGACGAGTATAGAATATGGGAATTGTTCCATGTGAAATACGAGTGTCCTAGACATGGTATGAAGAGATCTAACGACGGGCATGGACGTGTGCATGACATAAATACACCGCATAGTGAGCCTGATAACCAAGGAGACGACGACGGCGAGGTGCTGTGGCAAGGCCCCCTCGAAAACAAAAAAGAATTCCGATCTTTTTATGCAACAAGAAGAAGAAGAAGCAAAAAGGAAGGAGGGGGGGATCAGACCATGACGAGCCTGCCCATGACGTACGAGCCCGTGTTGACGAGACCGAGGTTCATCACGTCCTTGCCGCCAAGTCCGATGCCTGGACCGGGCAACGTGCCCTTCCAGCCACACGGATGGTATGGCAACAAGCTCACGTTCTCGTCCCACGAGTTACGTTCCTCGATCCATTCTTCCGTGGACGGATCTTTGTATGCCGTCACGGGTGCAAGGGGTACCGAGGTCGGCTTTGTGTATTCCGCGGGGGTGATGTTGAAATCGACGAGTGATTGGGGGATCCATTGGGAGGGGGAGGGGGCGCGGCGGCGGCGTTTGGTGGGTGGTTTGGATGCTGATTGGAATGGGGAGTCAGGGGGGGAGGTTGTGCCTGCGTCGCCGTCACGGGAACGTTTGTGGGAGGAACGGGATGGGGTGGTGGATGGGCGGGAAGGGGTGTCTACGGTGCGGAGCGGGGGTGCAGTGTCGGTGGGGGGTAGTACGCTGGGAGAGGTGCGGGTGGCCATTTGTGGTGCGCGGTTGGCTGCGTTGACGGGTTTGAGGATGCAGCGTTTGACGTGACGGTTGAGGTTGGAAGCGACACCGAAACGACGACCGCAAGTATCGCAGACGAACGCTGTGTGTAGGATTGAGATGAGGGGATGGACGGGGATGATGTGTAGTGAAACGGACCTTTTTCGCCGGTGTGCACGAGGAGATGCTGGAGTGGAGGGTGAGTAGAGGGTTTATAACGCGACTCGGAGGCGGACCTTTCTGAGGGTGGAGGGTCTGTCAAACGACTTTTCGCACATCCAGCAGCCGTGCTTCTTCTCGCGGGGACGAGGACCAGCGCCTTCCTGCTTGGATGTGCGGGAAGAGGTGGCACGGGAAGTGTTTGCACATGCGTTGCGGATGGATTGTGTGATGTCCGGACTCGTCGCGGCGGATGGGGCGGGGTAGGACGGGGCCGGTGTCGGGGTGGGCGGTGCTGCGGACATGGTAGAAGGGTCGTAGTCGTAATGGAGGGGTTGGGGGAGGAGGAAGGGGGGCCAGTCGCAGTGTGCGGGTGGGATGGATCTGAATCCAGCTAGTGAGGGGGGCAAGTCGAGCGTGCGGGACGAGTCGTAGTAGATGGAAGATCGGTCGAGGAAGCGTGTAAAAGGATCAGAGTGATCGTGAAATGCGGTGGGTGCTTGCATGGCGGAATGGGAGTTGGATTATTAAAAGCTTTGAGAGAGGGTTCTTTTTATACGCTCCTCGTCGTCGTCGTCGTCGTGTGCGTCGAGCAAGGCGTGTCAATTAGCATTCAACTTCAGCGACGTCGCGAGGCCAAGGTGACGGTGAGTCCCAACTTGAAGGGGTTCATCTCTCGCGATCGTGACCGTAAATGTCCCACAGAGAACCATTCCCAAGTGCCATCCGATCCAATTCATCCACACAGATCACGACGGAAACGGGGAATTCACTGCCCTCACCGTCACTGCCTCGTGCCTCGTCCGGTTCGAACATCGATTTCCCTTTCTGCGCGGACAGCGAGGATTCTATCAGACCACCCAAACATGCGACGATCTCGTTATTCACCAGAATACAAGTCATCGGCACTGTTAGAAGCCTATCGCACCCTCCAATTGAAAGCGATCCAAGCTGGAAGAGGCAGGCCTAGGCGTCTGTTTGTCATTGTTAGTTTCTAAAGCTATTGCATAACATGACCAAACATCCTCCTCGTCCGGATCTCCTTCATCCGCCGAATATTATATTTCTCCCTTCCTCTGTACTTCAGAAATGCCAATTACGTCTACACAAAAAACAGCAATAGAGGAAATTATCGATATTCTCATATCCACAACACCGGCCCGTGGTAAACGTCAACTGGCTGCCATGTTCATGGATTTAGTCGATAGGGCGGACTGGCCCGAGTATTACGAGGTAACTTTATTCGATCGCCTGATTTTTTTTGCAGTAAAACACACCTCGTACACACTTCCTAGGTCATTCCCGAACCACGGTGCATCAATGGCGTGAGAGCCAGCGTGGACAAAAATCGCTACAAGGACCCAATCAACGCCTACACTGACCTATCCCTCGTGTTCTGGAACGCCTTATTCTACAATGAGCCTGGCAGTCAAATTGCATTAGATGCCGAAACCCTCAAAGTGAGTCATCGATTCCGTCTCCCATTTTCCGAGGACCACCACGGATGTACACACACATCTCCTTCCGCCTTTCCTTTCCCTTTCCCCTGGATCCTTCTCCTTTCTCCCCCTTTTTCTTACCATCCACTCTACCCCTCTCAAATCCCGATCTCACACTTTCCCCTTCCGTTTTCGTAGTCCGTGCTCGAGACTGAATGGCAGAAGCGTACCCTTCTTCCAACTCCACGCCACTCACCACCCCCTTCCTCGCCTCAAAAGGTTCACGGAACCCTTCCATCTGCTCCGCCGCACCCTCTCCCATCCAAATCAACCCATCCTACTACCAAACACAGCACGTCCGCAGAACACCCCGCCTTACCGTCAGGTGCCACAAACTCACTCTCACACGCGCCACAACGCGGCACACCCCCAGTACACCCATCCTCCCCCGAATTGATGGACGTCGACGTACACGGAATGTCCCCTGAACCGGACGCCCAGGCGGACACAACGGCAGGCACTGGACCCGGAGAAGACAGAGACGGCGATAGCGAGGCGATCGTCCGCCAGCTCGAGAAAAGTTTACCCCGTTGGGAAGGCTTTGGGGATCTGGGATGGATGTCCGAGGCGACCCAGGTCTGTTCCTGTTCCCCCCCCTCCATTATGATACGCGCTCTGGGCGCCGGCCCTTCTTCTCCCCTTTTCTTTCTGTGTTTTCTTTGTTTTTACCTCTTCTTTTTTCGAATTCGACTTGCGTGCGCGTGTGAATGACGTGGATTATTACGCATATAGGAGCGACGATTGGAAATCGTGCTGACGATCAAGAGTCACAAGGATGTCGCGTACGTCCCGTCGATGATCCTTGTATTTTATTTTATTTTGTCGCTGACAAAGGCGCAAATTGAACCCATCTTCTTCAGCGGAAATCGTTTGGCTGTTGCACTCGAAGCCGTTCCCGAGGAGCTAACATCGCCCCTGTTGTCCTACCAGGTATGGTCATTCCATCACCCTCTTGGTCGCCGATGCTATCATTTCCACTCCCAGTCACCCTTGTCCCTCAACTTGATCGAGGTGTGTGCCTTCTTGCCTGCGTTCGGGGTGTCGACCACAAGCATGTCGTGGTAGGAACGTGTCAGATCAGCAGCATATGCATCTTCCAACCAGTTTGATCTCGACATGGCACGCCTGTTTGAAAAAGGGCGACGGTGGTACGAACCATGTACGGAACCCTATGGCCGTGTGCTCACCCTCCAGGTAAGGACAGTCATATCCGTTCCCGTTACCATTTGGATGATGATGTATGGATTGTCACCACATTGCACACAACCGCATATGGCACACTTTCGGGAATGATTCGCTAGCGACTCTACCAGGCACTGACATCCCCCTCTCCCCCCACCGGACCCCCCTACACGTCTCCGACCCACTTTGCCTCCATTCGGGCCGGCCCCGGGACCGCGCGCCCCCTGCATGCAACGGCAGACGCGGGCGACGGGGTGCCTGGAATCACCACCTTTCGCGTCTCGACCAAGGATCGCACTTTTGTGGACGAAGTGCACTACAAGGGCTGGACGATTCGGCTGGCGGATTGGCTGCATTTGAGTAATCCGGACGATCCCAGCCGACCGGTTGTTGGCCATGTGTTCAAGTGTTGGATCTCGGACGAAGCGTGAGTGTCGTTTCCTCTTCCTGTACCTGTATGTGGCGTGAAGCTGACGGCGTGCAAATGGGACAGGGCGAAAAAGGGTCAACCAGGACTGTCGATTTGCTGGTATTACCGGCCTGAGCAGGTAAATCCGAACCCCTTTGCGTTTTCTTCGTCGTACTATTTTTTTTTCTTACTCACCGTGATGACGTAGACGTTTCACCCGGCACATACCCAATTCATGGAGAAGGAAGTATTCAAAACGAGTATGTCATTTCACCGTCGTGCATCGTGTTTTTCATGGGTGGCTAAATAAGCCCTCTTCATTCCCCCCCATCCAAAATGAACACATTATGAAATCACGAACATGATGCATAACGAACGACGAACGACGAAACGAAAAAAATGAAACGCAAAAAAAAAAGGTCTCTTCGCAGACCACGCCATCGAAGACGTCCTCGAAAAAATCGCGGTCCAATTCACCGCACGACACATCCGCGGACGTCCTCGCCCCCCATTCTGGCACCCCGGATGGCCCCTCTACGTCTGCCACTCGCGCTACAACGAGCGCGAGCGTGTGTTTGTCAAGATAAAAAACTGGGCGAGCTGTATCCCAGAGGAGGTTCGCAAAAAGGACGACTTCATGCCGATTTATGGGTTTGAGAGGGTAGTGAATCCGGGCAAGGTGCCGAGTCCGTTTGTGGGGGGTGTGATCAAGGGGCCGGGGGGGATTGGGGAGCCGGTGGAGAAGGCGGAGGGGGAGAAGACGGAGGGGGGTGGGACGGGGAGGAAGCGGGGGAGGCGGAACGTGGGGGCGACGGATGGTGGGGCGGGGCAGAAGACGGCTGTGGGGGGTGTGACGGCGCAAACGCCGGGTGTCGCTCAAGTTCCCAAGGCGTACGCCGCAGCGGCAGCGGGTGCGAGTGCGGGTGCGGGTGCGGGTGGAACGGGCGACACGAAGGACCGAACGATGTTGACAGCCGTGGGGACGCTAACCGTCCCGCCCATCGTGGACAAATTACCCGCTGAAACGAGTTGCGTATCGTCCTCTCCCCCCCCTTTTTTTTTCGGCTTCGAGTTCGCTCATGCTCACGTACACGTGCTAGCGGTGTATTTCGATCGGTCGCCAGAGACGAACGAGATGTTGTGGTTCGCAGCGCCACCGATGCATGTGGCGCGACCGCCGCCTGCGAAGCATAGTTTGAAGTATTTGGCGTATTTGGCGGGGAGGCGTAAGGAGATGGAGGCGCGGATGGATGTGGATGGCGAAGGCGAAGGCGAAGGTGAAGGCGAAGGTGAGGTTGAGGGCGATGGTGAAGGTGAAGGTGAAGTCGAGGATGCGATGGGTGAAGAAAGAGAGGACAAGACGATGGTAAAGAGGCAAAGGCGGACGCGGACGCAGACGCAGACGCAGCGACAATGGGTAGGCGTCCCGACGGTGAGCGAGATGATGCGATCGGTGATGGACGCTGTTGTCGTTGGTTCGTCGATGGATGGGGTTTAAAGATCCTTGGCAATGTTTTCTTCGGGACTTCTCGATTGGATGAGCCGTGTCTCGAAAAAAAAGACACATGCAAATTCGAGTCGTGTGGTATGGTGCCAAGTACTTGTCGGAACTACATTCGTGTATATAGTACGTAGCAGTTTCTGCAAGGCAGCTCCAACATAATTGCAGGTATAGTGGTTACAAAAACAAAACAAGTGTATGGATCGATCTTTCGAGATGAAGGGAGGTCATAGTGATATGCTGCGGTGTGAACACCACATATACATACAACGATAGTTGCGGCTTCAAGCTAGTACACCTCTTCTCTCAGAGTTACAGGTAGCGGGGTTGCACTGCCAGCTTTGATGAACATCTTCACCAAGGAGCAACATACACCTTAGCGTATTCAAGCAATGGCAAGATGAAGCACAGCATGCGCGTTAGAACACACAACAAAACTACATATACTGCCGCATGAGAGTTGAATCTCAACTTCGCCGTTCGGGAAAACATATTTCGACTTCAATACTTTCCGCACTTAATCAACTAGCTGCGCCGCGGCGCTATTGTTCTGAAAACACTGCCAGTGGGATGACGCTACTATTAACTTGGCCAATGGAAATGGGGTGTGTTTTTCGTAAGATCTAATCGGGTAAGTCGGAGTGTGATCGGATTGTAAGATTGCAAAAGATCGCGACCCATGTTGGGCCAGTAGTACGCACCACGCAGGAGGGCAAAGTATTTTCACCCGAAAAGTGACCAAGGACATCATGGGCAAGATGAAAAAGCTTTTCACGCAATGCATGTACCGAAATGACAAGCCGGTCGGAGGGGTAAAGCAGACCATCATGACAAGATTTGGGAAGGATCGATCAAGGCTGATACGCAGGGACGCTGCGTCGTTTACCGCAAGGGGCAAGGAGGCTAGAGGAGCCGCACGATAAACGGTGTTAATGGTAACCAGGGTCGTCGAGATCATCGTCCAGACCATCCGAATGCAGGTCCGTACTACCCGTCCCGCCGATCGGGGTCAAGTTGCCTGCTGAAATGGGTTGCATATCGTCCTCCCTTTTTTTCGCCTTTTGGGCGCTCACGCTCACGTGTACGTGGTGGTGGTGTATTTCGATCGGTCGTCAGAGACGAGCGAGATGTTGTGGTTCGCGGCGCCACCGATGCATGTGGGC
>JBBPLC010000545.1:0-16843 GCA_038089535.1 Hemileccinum rubropunctum
ATCACGAAAATAGTGCTAGCATTATATTAACTGGCACATGTGATCAATGTCACACAGGAATGTTGGCCAGGGCAAGGCCTTATAAGTGCTTATAAGTGCTGTTTAGATGCTTTCGTTCAATCTCGGGCAGATGGATATTGTAACTCACTGATTTTATAATGCGTGCTACCTGCACATCTTGCAGGCCATCACTCCAATATTTGTTCTCTTAAACAATGCACATCAGGTTCGACAATATTGGTAGCACAATATTAATTGGCATGCGTGATCAATATTATATGGGAATGTAGGGTGGAGTAAGGCCTCGTAGGCTCTTATAATGCCTTGCTATTCAATCTCGAGCAGATTATAATTATTGTAATTACATGTACCTACTCACCTGCCACATCTTTCGGCACACCACACACTGCACACTGCACACTGCACTTAATATACTACCTAGATAGCAAGATGATATCTAAATGACGAAGTAGTAGTTTGGCTGCTTCACTCTTCCTTGATCATTGGTGCTAGGTAATATTTTATTACCCCTTGTCCAAACTTGTATGATACCTAAGGAAAGAATGAGGCAATCATTTAATATTCGGTGGACATTGGATTCATGTGTACTTACAAGAAGTGGGGCATCATTGCTCATCAAAAGCTGTAGGGTGTTTGACAGCATTGAACTTTTCAAGAAATCAACAAGGCACTGTAAATCAAATGTCAGGGAGACATATTGATTCATCTTGATAAACATGCTGCCATCTGAGGGTTAGCCATTCTACAAGGAGATGACATGAACCAGAATGATAAAGATATGGATGAGTAGTACAATGCACCTGCTTCCACAAGACACTCCTATTAGCTGCTTCCTGTTGTAGGACTCACTACAATACTACTACACTCAGACGGTTATGCTTATCTTATCTTATTGGATAGCATATCATGTGACAATCCCCACAGCTTACCTTAGGGTCTAGGACCACAGATAGGCTGGTCATGTGACTGACATCATCATAGGTCTGGAGCTATGACATCATCAGTGATGTCATACCTCATGGTTGCCTCATGGACACCTCATGTTATCTGCATGTATGTAGTCCCACACTGGCTCTATAGTACAGGAGCCTCCCCTAAACCCATCACCTATCACTATATGTTATAGTTCAGGACCTATATGCTACATTCTTTACTTTTCCTTCACCTTCATACTTAATGATTTCTTTTTATTTTTGAAGTCATGTGTTACGGTCGGTCCGGGTGGGAACGAACGTAGACCTGGGGACGAGGGATGTCGACTAAGTGGCTTGCTTATCGACGGGACGAGTCGCGAAGAAAGGCGACCGGAGACAAGGACGAGTCGTGTGGTTAACGACCGGAGACTTCCACAGGGGCTTCCTGAGGTGGACGAAGGGTAATCGACCAAGGAAGATCCTTGTCGACGGGACAACCGCAAAGAAGAGCGGCGGGGACAAGTCGCAAAGAAGAGCGACCGGAGACGAAGGTAGAGCGACGAGCGTCCACTCAAAAGTAGGACGGGTGACTTAGAGAGCGATTGATGAGTGAAGGAAACAAAGGTGCTATTCCAGGTAGGTCTAGCTTAGAGAATACAAGGTATTGACGGCAGGGTTTATATACCTAAAGGGAACTGCACACGGACCAAGCTATGTAGCAGCAGAAGGTCAGAGGAAGCTCAATAAGGTAAATGGTGTGAGGAAGATAACGGAAGTTATCGGAACAAAGGAAGTGCGGCTGTCCGTCGGAAGGAAGCGGAAAGAAAGATAAGAGTTTGTAATCATAATGACCATCGTGGGAAGAGCGGAAGAAAGCGGTGGTCGTTGTGTGAAAGGAAGGCATTAGCAAGAAGAGTAAGACGAATGCTAATGCGAAAAGCAAAGAAAAAGATGAATCGTAACACAAAGCCCCACTGGACGGACAAAACGTATTTAAACCAGATCCCATCACCATGACCGAAGATCGTCACGAAGAATACGAAGTCGATCATATCATCCAGTCAAGGCTTCACTGTGGAAAACTACAATACCTCATCCACTGGAAGGGATGGGACAAGGTGGATCGCACCTGGGAACCTGCCGTTAACTTACAACATGCGCAAGATGCAATAGCCGAGTTTCATGCCTCTCACCCTAATGCTCCATGACCTATCCGAGGCATCTCCGAAACAGAATTTGTTTCCCTCTTTCGTCCGTTCGGTCCTTCCTATTCCAAATTCACTGATTCTCAACTAGATCTCAAATCTGGTGAATGGGGGGTAGTGTCATGGTTCAGGACCTATATGCTATGTTTTTCATTTTCTTCACTTTCGAACTTAACACTTTCCTTTCATTTTCGAAGTCACGTGACTAGCACACGTGACCTGAGGTCTAGCTCATGATGTCATCATGACATCATAACTCATGTCTTTCATCTCCGTTCCTTTTCCCATGAGGATGCTTCCTTCTTCCCACACGGACTTCTCGCCATCCTCATGGCTTCCTCACCTTTTCCTCATGTTCTCTATTCCCACACCGGCCCTCAATCGATTAGGACTCAGACGACCTACCCTAAACTTCCCATACTTACATATATAAACCCTCCCCCTTCGTTGTCTACTCCTCAGTCCTATTCACTTGAATACTCTCCTACTTAGGGGCCTGTTCATTTGTCTACCACTCTATCCTTTACTTTTACTCTTCACCATTGAGATTGTGAACGACTCATTGGTTCAATCATATCTCTGCATTTGCCATCTCCCGAGCAACGTTACTGCTCACTCGTCGTTACATGTGCCAAGTTCATGATTTACTTGGGCACCGTTAATTTCCTTGTACTCGAATATCATGTCCTCATCCACATCTGGTTAGACATTCGCACTCGTACAGTACACACCGTCGCAGAGGTTGCCTGACGCCTAGATTAGGTGTCATCCAACTTGGTTGTTTCTTCCGTTCACCCGTTTCAGCTATGGCCGGGGGGTGGTGATTTCCATGTGTGGGATATATTACAGTAAGACTGATGCAATGCTTCCGTTCCATGCACAACAATGTTCATCATGGTACCAGCCATGCCACAGCTTCCAATTATGTGAACAAGAGCTGTATGATAACGTTGCCAGCATGGATAATGTACAGGCTGGCAGTACAGCACACCCGTTTCAGCGCAGGTCGGTGTAACCCATGTGGAATTGCTATAATCTGTCTGTCTAGCTATTGCGTCCATATCTCCACTTCTTGATGTTTTTATAGGTATCCAAGACTGTCCTAGCTGTCTACATTTGTATCGACTTGCCTTGGATAACAACATACGGGAGATGAGGCCCCAGCGGTCTAAGCATGTTTGTACCCTTACCCATGGCGAGGGTATAGTAGTTATACAATAGTGAAAAAAAGAGTGTAATTTTGGATATTTGTGAGCGTGATTGGGGGGGCTGAATTAATATTTTAGGATAAGAGGGGCAGGTCCAGGTGTGCCCGGAGGGCCTTGGACGCTACCTACATCCCGCGGACTCCCCTTGGCCAGCCCGGGACGGCTGACTGGGCGAAGAAAGGCAATCGAGTCGGAGATTGACGGTCGATGCGACACTCGCTTTGCTACCGACATCATTCTGGCAACTTCAACTATTTTTTTCTGGTATCTTTTTGGGGTGTATCTCGCATGGGAAGCATTTATCAATAACTCTATATATTTAATATGTTTATATTAATGGTGAGTGGCGATGAATTTGCAAGCCGCATCGGTAATACGTATCGCGTGACCGGTCTCACGGCGTGACGAAGTCAACAGCTCATTCTACTGGCCAGTAATATTTCTGATTTCCTTTCGAAATACCTGGCAGGCTACATTGACGCCCGCGGCGATTTGAAATTACGTGGGTCGATCTTGAAAATGTGCAGAGACGAGATCATGAAGTCGCCCCACGATGTGGAGTTGCCGAGCCCGCTTCATCTGGTGTGTGCATGTTTACTTTCTGTGTTCTTACCATAATGTTCGTGCAGTCGATTCGCCGTCGCTTTTTCCCTCATCTAGATGAGGAAGATCAGGCCGAGGAAGAGCAAGCCTCTCGTGACCAGGAAGAACGCGACAGGGATGCCTTGACAGTAGAAGAGCGGGAACTTGCTGCAAGGCCCACTGACGCCGGCGACTACAATAAACCCTGGGACGGTTACCGCGCCGCTCAACGACTCTTCAAGGACGAAGTTGACGACCTCGACAACAAATGCAGGGACAAAACGAACAAGAAGAACTTTGGCGCTCGCACAAGGGCCCTCCGAGAATGGTGGAACGCTCTTCCAAAAGAGAAAAGGACCGAAGCTGAGGCTGCTGCGGCGAAATGGAACTCTGGTGGGGCGGACAAAGAGAAGCAAACAATGTACCCATTATTTCTATTTTGCGCTCTGTTACTGACATGGTTCTGTAGATACCGGAAGAAAAATCTGAAGAAGGAAGCGACGAAATTCATCGACGCAGTTCGACGCAGCATGGGGGTCCACGTGGTGATATTGGCCGGATATCAGATGGGAAGTGGGGTAAGAACGACAATGTAAGTTAAATATTTGCTGGATGCTGTGTGTAACTCATAAGATCGGGGCGGATCAGTATGGAGACGGATCCCCCTGAGGGCCGGTCAAATTTATTCTCCATTTGTTCTAGTGACACCAAGGCTTGGGCAAGGCAAGGGGCGGAGCTGTTGATCGATTACATCGGTGGTAAAGGTATGCATTCGTCATTTTACGTATTGTAATTTTTCAATATCCTGAAACCTAATAGATGAGTACCCTGGGTCGGACGGCGAGGGTGATGGCGACATCCCTCCAATCGCCGTAGACATAGAGGGTCATCCATTGCTCCCAGAAGACTCGGGGCTGGCCCATAAAGCACGTCAGGATGTGGTGCGCGAAATTTTTTGCATCGCCTATGGTAGTGTTTTTATTCTTTCAGAATGCTAAGCCACTAATTCCATTAAATTCAGCGCGGGTCACCTGCGGCCCCAAAGTCACCGTACCTTGGCTGCTCCTCACTAAGTCCCCTGCAGAATATCTTGATATGGAGTGCGTCCCCGCCAAGTTCGTGGTCACTGACCCATCCCAGTTCACTAAGGCAATGTTGGACCGACTTTGGGAGCACTGGGCTAGGCGTGCTGAAGCTGGGCTGCCCATTGTTCAATTCCTCAAAGCAAGGTCGGACGACCGCCCTTTCAGTTTCTCACGAATGGAAAGACATCCTCCAGCTCGCAAGCGGCCCTACGTGGAAATCGAGGATTCGGAGACTGGGGACTCAGAGGACAGGCTGGACGTGCTGGCGGTGGCAAGGAAAGGTAGGGTCGCAGAGGAAGATGGTCGTTCGCCGTTCAGGCGACAATATAGCCTGAGGCCCCTTTCAAAGCCGGCCCGTTTGTCTACCCCCACGGTGCCCGAAGAAGGGAGTCCCGCGGCAAATACAGACAAGCGCATTCCATTTTTGCAGAGTCTGTCAAATATCTCAGAATATGTTAAGCTTGTCGACGTTCTCATTTCCCTTCCCCATTTCGTGAGTATTTTATCATTGTCGACCATGCTTTTAGTCTATACTAGTCATAACTGGATAGAAGACCTCCCCTTTGCCAAGGGGAAATATTCCGGTTTGGGCAGCCTGGAGCTGGTCACACAAATACCTACCCGAAGATCTCCATATGGTCCGGGACGAATTTCGCATTGCTAATTCCGCACTTCGGAAAGCCAGGTTTGCGGACCGCAACCAAGGTATTGTAGTTGTCTTGGGGCTTGGTCTTCTCTTGCGTGAATGCTGCAGGGCAATGGAGGTGGAACCCGATTCCAACGATAAGCCTTCCTTTCTATCTTCCTCACTGCTTGGAGTCGAAAGGGCTGAGGAGGTGGTTGATTCCATCAGAGAGATTCGTCACAGATTGCAAGGTGAGGGAACTCCGGAGGAAGATGGTAGGCAGCATGAATTGAGAATGGATGAGGAGGCACGAAAGGAGTTGGAGGCGAAGAGGGAAGAAGGCCCAGGAGAGGTCGCGAGAAAGGTGAATAAAGAGGGACAGCACGAAAGAAGTGAGTCAACAGCAGGGACACATGCCGAGACGGTGGAAATGAAGGGTAAGGGGAAGGAAGGTCGAGGAAGATGGAAGAAGAGGTCAAACAACAAACAGTCACCTTGCTCTAGCCTCGAACGTCCTACCGCTATCCCCTCCCGCAAACAGGTTTATGGCCCCGCCCAAAGAAGGTCCAGCAAACGGGTGCCGAAACTAAGCAAGAAGCGGCACCGATCCGACTATGCATCATATACGTAAAATGTGCTTGTATTAATTTAAGCGCCGCAGTCAACACTATTCCCTTCGATCATTGCTGCGGCTTCCAACGCCATATTGGATTGGTATGTTTACAGTTCAGCGTTGTACATGTATGGATGGTCCAACTATGGTAAACTCGATGGCCAACCATCGGCGATGCTGAGCGCTACATACCCGTAACATTAATTCTCCACCATCGAAGGTATAAGCTTCTCTCCGATCGTGGCGGACCATCTGGGGCATTCTGGAAGTACTGCGGAAACCAACGGAACTGTAAAGGTGGCGTATACAGTCAATGATCCTGTCATTGGTGCGCACCTTTTAAAATCTTCAATGGATTTTAGAAAGCTCGCGCTGGGATATGGAGGTCGACTCAGAGGCGGCGACAGCTGGATCTGCTCGTCACGGCATCGTTGCTGTTGCAGCCAGACGTGCATGACGACGGCGTGGTTGGGTGTAAGTAACGGCAAGCAAAGAAAAAAAAATTGTGCGCGTGTTTGTCGTCGTCGTCAACACGCATGCTTGCGCCATTGTTCGGCGTGCACGAGGTAACAGAAGGTTGGTAAACATCGGATAAACCGCCGGTAGCTTCGAGTACGTACTTTAAGCAAGGTTTCTCTCGATTCATCATCCTTGCCATTTAGTGGCAGAGCTACAGTGTTGTTGCTCGTAGAGACATTCTCATACGCAAGTAATGCTTGTTCTGCCTCCTAAACTCTGTGATACGCTTGCTGTGCCAGGCAATGTTGGCATGGACCTATTGTATCCGTTGATGCACTGTTAGTAATGACACTGGGACGACAGCGACGCGTCGTTAGTTCTCATCATTGCACACGCACGTTGGGCGACGGGATACGCATGTTTGGATGTCGTCGTCTTGGTGGTGCGTGTGTGCGACAGGCCGAAGGTGTGGCGCCGGTGCGGTGCGTGACGACGATGTCGGCGACGTGGCGGCGCTGTTGACAATATTGCCTTGTCGTTGTTTGCACCCCCAAATCCAGTGGGGAATCGAAAATAGCCGTATCACAGTGGGGGAATATCCATGGTATGCATGGCGCAGGATGTGCCAGTGACTTTGCATGTTTGACCTTGGTGGGCTTGTGCAGTGACGTCGGGGATACCCCATGCACAAAGCATGGTAAGTGAGTCAGATCCATCGTTTGGAGAGGAAACTTGGGGCGCTCGTTAGATTTGGGCATGCAAAGATCCGAGAGATGCTCACAGGTTGCATACTGTGGCCCCATACGTTCGAGAGCAAGAGTCTCTAAGTATTTGGCTACTGCTTCTTTCTGGTTATAAGGGCGAGGGAACCGTGGCCAAAGCTGGTTGACAGAACGATGAAAGATAAGTATGAAAATAAATTACTGCCAGTGAAGCCTCCGCCGGTCAAGTTAGTGGCAGTTTAAGGGATGTATTCGGTATCTCCAACGGCAGTCACGCTGCATGCATTCAAACCCAGTGGTACTACATCCTCGCTGGGATACACCCGCAAAGGACAAGAGGGAGAAACATGGTCCGGTTGGTGTCATGGTTGAAGCATTGTTCCATTGCCCGGTTTGTGTGACGCGTCATCACCATCTCCGACGCCATCGTCGCCAGATTTGAATAAGAGAGACACCTCGGGCTCCCAGAATGGCAAAACCAACAGTGGTCCAACACAGACACGGGTAGCATGCCTGTGCGGAACTAGCAGCAAACAGTATATGCCAACTAAGTGCGAAAACCAAGTACCTATTTGCTCATTGTCGGGGCAACTGGTGGAGATCGTCTGCGCAACGACCTTGGGGAAATTACAATAAAGTGCAAGGGGCGAAACAAACGTTCGCTCCTTGCTCGTCGGACGCCGACGTGTTGCATGTGAACGAGATGGCGCGGCGTGTGCAATGGCGTGCTAAGCGCCGCTTTCTGTACGACTGGTCCTGGGGGCCAGATGTAAGGGAAGCGGGGCGTTTGGATCCACTGTATGAGCGGTTTCGTGATGAGAGCTGCATATTTCTCGCTCAGATGAGTTTCTCAGTGAGCTACGCGTGCGTTAACGGTTGTCGAGCGCATGTGTAAGTACGTTGGCAGGTTGCCAAGCCAGGTGTGATGTGATAGTCGTGCGTAGTTCGCAAGAAAAGAAGGCAAGGAGGAAAAAGTGCGCGTGTGATTGGGGGGAAATGAGGGGGGGGACATACCGTGTTATTCGTCTCTGATTGTCTGAGCTCTCGAGGATGTGATGCAGTTGCGCAAATGTCAGTGTTGTTGACTCCACCAAAGCGACCGGATAGTTCTTAGATAATCTACATAATGTTGAACGTTGAGCGCTATGAGCGTTGAAACGTTGAAGTGCGGTAGGTCAATATAGACAGTGCGTCGCGTTTTCTCCGTTGCCGCATGGTGACGCGCGGAGCCGGAGGATAGCATGTGACGGCTGCACCCTTTGTGACGGTGGACGTCGAGAAGATTAGCACTTGCAATAACACAATACGTTCAACATTCTTTCATGCGTGAGAGGAGCAACGTGTTGGATGCCCCAATGGGATAGTGACCGATGACTGGGACTGATGGACGTCGAGATCGAAGCGCACCGTTAAAACAGTACTTTTCCAGCTGTTCCACTTAACGGATCATGATGTAGCAGACCAGACTGACGGAGAGCGTTCAGCCTACAGAGCAGGCTACGAGCTACTTTCGTTTAGATCCTAACAGACCGGGAGGGACTCTGCTCTTAATTCACGGAGGGTATACAGAGAATGAGGTACATTGGATGTTATTTTGCGTTTGCCGACGCACCAGAGCCCAGACTACTTGTCAACGTTTTCTTCCGACTTCATATCAGCTTCCTTTCCACTCTGAGGATCTTCGCGATCTAATCTGATAATTTTCGTGTCGCTACTGTCATCCATTCGAAAGTCCAGCCTGTTTCTTTCACACTGGGCCGAAGGTAACCTAGGTTAGCTGAATGAGATCTTTGGTAAGCATATTTTTTTATCACTCTAAATGACTCACAAGGACGCTGGACATGGAACAGAATTGTTTTTCGGTTCCAAGTCATTTGTGAGCTCGAAAGGTTCTATGCATTACGGTGCAAGACATTCGGTAAACATGCCTTGGATCGTTTGGGCGCACGTCTCTTGGATTTACGTGCCATCATTGTCGAAAGACGATGCGCATTATGTAGACTATGATTTTTGATTTTTTTTTGAGCTTTTGATTATTCAAACGCGAATTCGCAGTCGAGACAAGAATTTCAGAAACAGCTGTATTCGCAAATCCAGGCGGCCTTTCAACAGGCCGTCGGCCTTCAAGCTTCAAGCTTCATCTGTCCCTCTCACCGACTCGCGAACGCACGATTGTCTTTCTTCATTGCACCGGTGTCACGTTCAGCGTCGGCTGTGAGCAAGCATCCGTATGATCATTGGCTAACATGCCCCTCGAGTGCACTGCATCATTTCGGGCGTACCTCGCTGTTCCATCCAGTTCCTGTCAAGTTCCTATACACTGCTTCTTTCCTCCTTCGCAGCAGCCTTCGCTCCAGCGGGATGAGACGCCGATCCTGATGTATGACACGAGCATGTTCGAGGAATCATTTGATTTTGGATTCCGGGACCCCGTCGCAACGGTTCGTGTTCTTGTTTCATTCATCCTTGTTGACGTATCACATGTACTCAATGCTTCGCAGACTTTCAACGATATCTTGTTCAACCTCCCGCCACACGCCGTCTCGGGGTCGCGACCTTGCACCGCTGGACCCATCTCGCCGTAAGTCCTCTTGTTCTCCATGACCGCCGCCCCTCTTACCACTGGGGCATTCGCACGAGTGGCGACACAAGCACGGAGCCAGAGACTGCGACGGGAAAGCCATCGCGCCTTCCCTGACACGCTGGCACACTACACCACATCGTGCCACATGTCAAACGAGCGCGAGATTGAGCTGTGAGCGCGCCAAAGATCTGCGCGGGTCGATGAGGGGCTAAACTTAGAAAACTTGGAGCGCGCCGTAACCGAGTCTACTAGCCCGAGTCGGCCATCTAGGTTGTCGCAGTACGTGACATCCTAGATATTAGTTTACTCACATTGGTTGTGTTGTTAACTCCCTGACATGCTTCCGCCTAATGGCCGATGCTAACGCCCCATCAAAAAATATCAGCACAGTATGACCACCGCTATCTTACATAAGTTCTTGACCCAACATTGACCATAGGAGTGGGTTCGACTCTCTTTGCCGTTTCAGCGTTTCCACGCATCTACTCCACGTCCATTCCGGGCCTTTATTCTTCAGCAAGGTTTAATTACAGATACACAAGACTTTATATGATGCATACACAGAGTTCGCACTTGGCATTCGCGCCACAGCCTGTTCTGCCAGTGGCCCTCCACCCTACGCGATTACTTTCTTTGCATGTTGCTGTCATTTCCAATAAAAATAGCGTGTATAACACCCATTTTCGTGCAGGTCGGTGTAATCCATTCTTAGTGCAGTGGAGCTGCCATAATTCACGTGTCTAGCCCTTTCCCTGCTTTCACTCTTCGGGGCTTTTACCGATATGCGAGACCGTTCCAGCCATCTACGAGTTGTCTCTGGATGACAGCATACTGCCGACTGCACCGGTGGGTATGTCATTCACCCATGTTGGCTGTGCTATTTATTAGCTAGTGAATCCTCGACACGCTCCCGCCTCACTGGCACGCACCATAAATGTCGTAATGTTCACCGCTAAATTGATCATATTATCAAGGATTGGTTTCACAGGATCTTTAGAAACCGACTTTCAAATGTTGGTTCGTCGATTACGGTTACGGAACATACTATTTCCGCAGCATCATTCTTGAAACAGTTGCGATATCATCGCGGTTTCAAGATGACCTACGGTTACCTACCATGAGTTACATTCCTGTAACTCTTGCTCATAGAACTAACTCCGGCTCACTCGCCGAAGCCATCGAATCGCAATGCTTGGACAACTTGTAATGCGAAGAAAAAAGCCAAGTCGACCGGGTGTTCTTTGAGAGCACGGTGGGCATATTGAAGCAAGTATGGATTATTGTTGTGTTATTTCTCGAAAATGTGACAGAAATTACCGGGGGAACGGGGGCTTAGAGGAGGACATGCTGCAAAACATTCAGTCTGCTCAATCGACTTTGCATAAAAGATGCAGCACCTCGAACTATCTCTCTTCTTCTTCAAGTGTACGGGCGGACGGTGGACCGGGGTGGTATCGTCAATGAGGCCTCAGGTAGCGCAGAGCTTCTGGGATACGCATGACGAGAACTGGGTTTGCGCGAACAAGCCTCTGAGCTTCAGCATGCGCCGTAGCCTATTGAAGTGTTCCATCACATGGAGAACAAAGAGACGCTTGGATGGGATCCCACTGTCGAGCGCGTCCTTGTTGGACAGGAAACTCAGTACAAGTTCCAGATTTCACTACGACGCGTCCACTTGCTACATCTGTACCAGATGCGATTGTCGGGCGCGGCACCCGAGTCTACGAAGCCTGGGATTGAGGACGGTAATATCGTTGAAATAAAGGACTCGTGGCGGGATGGAGAACGTGAGTTGGAGGGCGCGATCCTGGAGAAGATCTTCAAAGGACATTCTGGACCACTTAGGAGAGCAATAAGCAGCAGGGGCAGAGAAATATTTTGTTAGTAGGATATGGGTTTACGAAGATGTTGTCATCTCTGAGACACTTGATAAAACACTCAATCTAAGGGAGGAAGGAGATATCCCCTTGGAGTGGATCAGCATCAACATCGACCCCATCCTTTCTGAAAAACGGCATTTACCCAGTGATCGCCCTCCAAGCGACCTCGTGCGATGTAGGGTTCGTACACCCAGTGTTGAAATCCCATACGGGGTATGCGCTCGCACTGTATTCGAGGAAGTCTGGATCACTCTCGCGGATGTAACCTGTCTGGCTGACAGTTTCGGGTGTTTATTCGGTTCACTGCGAGGTAAGCCATTTGTGCCCGACTATTTATGCGATTGAATAGCCCTGTATTATTTGCACAAAGCGGGGCGGGTGCGCCACGATTTCAGTGTCGCCAATGTACTATGGGTCGAAAAGGATGGCCAGTGGAATGGCAAACTGACAGATTTCGAATGTGAGAAAAAAAGTCGCCTCCGAAGTCTCGCACGATGTTCGAACGGTGAGGAGTTACTGAATATGTCATACCGCATAATCACGATCGGTAGGGAACCGTGCATTTTATGGCTGTTGAGGTGGAACGTCAACTTTACATTTTTCTGCCGAAAGTAAACTTCAAGGCTGCACGCTTGGATCGATCGCCAACCAACGAACCCCCGTTCCGTATGAATTTCCTCCATGACCTCGAATCTCTATGGTGGGCCGCCATATGGGTTGTATTTCATCACACCGATGCAAATTCATCTGCCGAAAGTCCCGATGCCCAACTGATGTACTTTAATGAAGCGTTTCTAGTATAATTGCTCAAGCATCCCGCAGGGACTTCTTCACTTATAAGGCCTACGAAACTCTTGCGACGACACACAAGCATAAATGAACCCCAGTCATTGAACTGGAGACGTTCTCCGGGAGTCCTATGAGAAGGCGGAGAAATCATTTCCGCTTCTCTTACTTGATGATAATCTCCTTGAGGAAGTATACAAATTCTTCCATGCTTACCATGTTTCTGCAGAGGAGTTGAAGAAGTCTAATATCCATCTTCAACCTCTACGTGGGATGATGGCCAAAGAATTCCATTTGGATTTTGATATCGGCGTCTACTTGAACACGATTCGCCTCAAATTACAACCTTGGGTACGCCGTGAGTAACTAAACACCTGAAAAATAGCGCCGCTTACTGGGGTCGAACCGAAAACCGTGCATACGCAGTACAATAAGATTTTTGCGCGTCGAACACTCGGAGAAGACATCTATATTCGAACTCTTCAACGTTTCAAAACCAAATAGAAGGAAGGAATAGCGTAGTTCCCGGGCAAGCGGGTGCGTACTAATGCAAAGTTAGTGGTCATCTGGCGCGTTCTAATGTATAACCCGCCTGAACATTTGCGGGCATGAGTAGACTGTAAGACAAGCTGCTGCATAAGGAATGCAATTGATGATCGACGATAGCCAGCAGCTTGTAGGACTGCATCGTATTGGGTGATAGAATGAATCGTCAAGGCTGTGGATGCATGAGTTATGGCAGGAATAATGGTAAGATCCAGCCAAAATACCTCACTTTAGGCTTTGCAAAAACACGCCCTTTTCGTTCTCTTACGGTGGCAAACCAAGCAGCCAAAATCTCGCTTATCGGGACAACCTCGGCAACTGGCTTCTCCGCTATCACCCACATCCAAACTTCAATATCAGCAGCGATGGAAGGCGGTGCGAATATCTCGAATAGCAGAATAACGAGGAAATGTAGTAGGAGAGTATACTCGCGCTGCAAGTTGTCAGCAGCAAGAATTTTCAATGATGATTCTAGCATATACCTTGTCCAACGCTATAAGAGTCCCCGCGCAACGAAATAACAGGCGTTTGAGGTCTTGGACAGTCAATGCGCTGGTCTTCCTCGGGATATCATTCATGGTATCCTCCAGCTTCCTCTTTAGCCAAAATGTCGGTTGGAGTCGCGTTTGCGGAGGAACTTTGTCTAAGATATCTTGAGCTGGATTTCAATGCACATGAGCCATTTCTTTCATTTGTACCAGAAACCCCACCTTTTACACTAGCCAACCGGAGGCCCGCGGCTTCACCTGCAAAGCAGCTTTTGCTTGGTTCGCAAGTACCTTTGCACGATCATACTCCCAATTCGACAGAGAACGAAGCGAAGCTGAAAGATGTAAGAAATCGCGGTTTCTGATCGTAATATCGCTTACTTAGTTGCCGATGTGGTGGCCCAAAGGTTTTTGCAAATTTCTCTGCCATAGATGCACCTTGTTCAGATGTATCTGGGCCGGCCGGAGATTGTGTTGCAGCAAGGTACTTCTGTGAGGTATGGGGTCATACTTGCGCTCTGCACGTCAACGTTTGCAAAAATGAAACCTGGAGAGTCGCCTGCAGCTCTATCGGGGCGCGCCTCAAAGCGAGCTCGAACCAGTTGCTCGCATGACGCTGCAACTGCCGCAGAATCTCGTTTCTGACTCTGTAATTATCTGTCAACTGCAGACGCATGCATGTGCGTTCGGAGTAAAATTCGTAAATATGATTGCACTGCAACCGCAAGATGAGCGCGCAGAACCATCAAACAGACATGACACGAACCTCGTCGAGGTGATCAAACGATTGGTATGCCTCGATGCGACCTCGCGAGCGTGCGCAACGCGGCGGGTACTGACCGCAAGAAGATTGCATAGTTCGGAGGAAAGGTGATATGGAAATGCTTGCTCCGCAGCCTGTGCATTCAGATCAGCACTACATCCCCGGATTACCTGTTCTCTCTATGAAGGAATATGGCGTGTAAGATAAGTACGGTGCTTTCCCAGGACCTTGAAGTTGATCAACATTCAATGCATCACTGTGCTGGAAACCAAAAGAAATAATGATAATAATAAAACGCCCAACGGGCGTATTCGTGTCTTACAACCGTGCGGCACTCCATATCACTTACCGCATCCGATAGGTTCTCGAGGCAATCTCCTCTCCCGAAGTAGTAAAATGGGAAAGAATACACAAGAGCCGTAAATTTCAGAATAGGTTGATTAGCTCGGAGGCCGCATGGAAGTGGGGCGCAAAGTCAGGACAATTTAGCAGTGCTTCAATGGGAAGCAGAAGCGAGGCGAGTTGTTCTATCATCTCTTCCGTCTGGTGAGTTCCCTCTTCATTAATGAGGGTATCAGCAATCGGAAGACAACAACCAACCTTCCCATTGTGCCCTGCGGCCGCGGCATTTTGGATCGTCACACCTTTGACAGTGAAGAGGGTAAGAAGCACCTCCAAGTACTCGTCATATAGATCGGGTCTTCTATTGATTTCTCGAGCAAGTCTGGTCTGAGCTTGCCAATACCTACTCGCACCAGCGTAGGTGGCTGCTCTGAATTTTCAGAAATTGAGTTCACTCATCAAATTGTAAGAGAACCTGGAATCTTCCGGATTTGCCATGCGACTGATGGCTAAGAATGTACGAATGATGTCCACGAAGGCATCTTCTGGAGCAACCAAGGCTAAGTCTACCAAGTTGTACGCAATAGCTGCCTCGACTGTACGTAGGCTCCGCCGTACGAAGCCTTTGCGACAGCATAGAAATTGTGGGTTCCGTCACCTCTTCCTTCTCAAACTCCAGCGCAAGCCGTGTCACGATGGATATTGTAGTGATACCAATGTGGCATTTTTTTTTTCCTCGTCGGAACGGCCTCGGAGACCCACATCTTCGCTTTTAAATGTAGGTTGATCGGCCGAAGAGGACAAGGGAGGTGCGTAAAGTGGGTTGTGCAACAATTGCTGCGAAGAGGACTCAGAAATCTCTTGACTCGTTGCAGCAATATAGTTTAGAAGAGAATACATATTAAATATAATGTTATCTTTTCCTGGCGCAAGCTTTCCAATGAAAATAGTCAGCTACCCGGCAATCTGGAATAGGAGACCCGCTTTAACGCACAAACCAAAGTCACTTCGCTGTGGCTGTAAGGGTGGCGGGGAGCGCTTCTCGGTGCTGAAAGCAAATTCGAATATCGGAAGAGGTGGTGTTACGAATCGACGTATATGGCGTATTAGTCCCCCTCACGATTTCTGGGAAATGCTGAACAAGAACGGTCATTGCTTTGAGAGCTCCCAAAGCAACCGAACATATAGACGCTAATTTCTGTGGGGTGTTAAGACCATCTATGCCTACCATTCATGTAAATGAAACTCACCAAGCTTTCAGACATCATCTCCCAGGAAAACATCGACCGCCTGGTCCGCTCGGTTCGGGCGAGTAGAACAAACTCGTAAGATAGCAAAAAAAGAAGTTTATCAGAGAGAAAAGAAGAGAATGAGAATGATCCAATGTAATGACAGATATGCTCACCGTCTCAAGGTCGAAAACACAACAGTCACGACCCATACCATATGTACCCTTTTGCCGGCGTGGGCGTCCAATAACTCGTTGCTTGACTTCTCGTCCGCTGGAGGTAATTGAGCTTTAGATTGCATGAGGTGTTGAATGCTCAAGAGATCTTTCTCAGCGTCCAGCTCGTGCAGGTGAGCAGCCAGGTCAGCCTGAGATAGACTGCGTTGCCGGATATTAAATTCAGACTAGTGGTAAGAAATGAGGGACGCTGAAAGACCGGAAAGCAATGGAACAAACCAATCCATCGCTACTCTCTTCGATGAACGAAAGGTGTCCGGCTAGGACCCGACTTGTCAGTTGCTACTCAATAATATGCGCGTCCTAGAACGAGTCAGGGTATAAAGTGTCACAAATAACAATAAATAAACGCTGCGGTGTATTAAAGCCCGCGCCTTCAGCGCTCCGTCGCTACTAAGTACTACCATGGCCTTTACAACACTACGCTTTGCTTTGCTTGTTGCTCCATACACTACACATACTTTCCCGCTATGCAGGACTGCAGCCTGCATAGTGAGAAAGTACTAGTAGGATGAAAGGTCGGTTCCGACTTCGTTTTTTTTTTGCTGATTTGTT
>JBBPLC010000546.1:0-16827 GCA_038089535.1 Hemileccinum rubropunctum
GCACGAGATTGACAAGACACACCACTTCCGTGCTTGTCACCCCGCTTGGACTGGTTTTGGTGAACTCGGGTTCCCTGATTGCAATTAGACTGGAATACGTCGAAGTAGTGTCGAGAGCGGAAATGTGTAATCCATTAGTCTTCATAAGTGAAAGTAGCGCTGAGACGGGGTGCAGAGTACTCCATACCCGGTGCCATCTGTAGCTGGTTCAGGCAAGGTTGGGCCCATCGCCGCGAAGGCAGTGACTCGTGATCCAAACTTTTCGTGTTTCGCCTGCTATACTGAATAGTGCTATCGCGACGAGACGACGGGCAGACGTTGAATGTGATTCGAGTTTGCGCAAAGTCACGAAGTGAGAGAACAATTGAAAAAGCGGTGCACGATTGAGAATCCCCAGTCTACTCGATGGATTATTATCTACACAATTCGATAAAACGGCTATATTAGTAGCTGTAACTAGCTAGAGGGAATCTCTTGATTTGCGCCCCGATCTCCATCCAAGCTTGCTATCAATAACCCATCCTCCCCATCTCCTTCAATATGCCAGTGGATCCTCCAAGTGAGTCCTATTGTTTTTTTTCCTTCATCTATTCCACACTGACCTTCTAAAGCTTTTAAATTTACCGAAGCTGAACTAAGTAAAGCTGGTCTTTTGGGCGATGGCAAGTCCCTTAGTGTTTTTGCGCGTCCATGCCAACACCTATCATCTCCCTTGTAGGCGTTTCTGAACCTGCCGCGCAGGCGGTTGCGACCATGAAAAAGCACCCGGAGCTGTTGAGCGAGTCCCTTAATTTCTTTCCGCGTCTATATCACACTTACCACCTTCCATTTAGATCTTTCTCTTTTCGCTCTCGAGTGCATGAACTTTAGGGGCCACCAACTCAAGGGCCACCAATTCAAAGACCACCAACTCAAGGACCTTGACTTGCCCGACCCCCCGACCCCAACCGACGTGTCTGTTGTGTCTTCCAATCTCTCCGCCCTCACCATCGCCGGCGATGCCACTGTCGCCTCCCAGTACACCCCAAACGAGTACGAGAGGACTTCCTATTATAACGGCATCACCGGGGATGGCGACCATCCGGAACTCGTCTACCGTTCAGATTCCCTCACTACACCCTTCCCCAAGCCCGTTGGCAGACACGCCCATATCCCTGTCAAGTCGCTCCGTGGAGTCTTTGACACCTCGCTCAATGGTGTCTGGGACACTGTCGGTCCCAAGATTCGTGACCTGATTAAGGCTCGGAAGATTAAGTGGTCGTCCATCGACCCTGCCCGCTTCTTCACCCACGGACCGCCAGGAGAGGAGGAGAAGGGGAGTCTCGGTCCCGTCGTCATATGGATCGGTGTCATTCCTGGATCTACCTCCTCCGGTACCGCCCACGAGGTCTCCCAAAAGATCCTTACGCTTCTTCTGGAGAATGGGGTCAAGGATGCTGTTGTGGAATGGCGCGAGGCCGCCCTGCAAAGGCTGACAGGTCCACCCCTTATGCGCCATGTCGGGAGTAGCAATGCCACCCACTTTGTCCGTCGCTTCCTCACTGCTCTCCTTGGCATTCCCCTTGCGACCGAAGGGATGGCGGTGGAGGATGCCCAGGGCACTCTCACCCTCTGGTTCCACGAAAACAAAGGCAAGGATGGCAACCCTAGCGACAAGGTTTACGGAGTCAGCAATTGCCACGTCCTTCGTAAGGATACCACTGTCGAGTACGAACACAGAGGCGGCGCAGCCAAGGATCACGTTCGAGTTTGCGGAATGCGTCGATTCCAGCGGGGCCTCGACGAGATCAAGAAGGTCATCAGTGACCACGGCATTCTCGCCGACCTTTGGGCTCGAGAGATCATTAAACTGCAGGGGAAGGAGAGGCAGGACAGGGAGAACGCGAAAGAGATCCGCGCAACAGAACGCAACTTGGAAGACGAGAACGAGGCTATTGCCGATCTCGAGGCTTTCTACGACGAAGTCAAGAATTCCTGGTGCGACATCAATCTCGACCGCAACATTGGTCACGTTCAATATGCTGCAGCCATCGCGGTTGACATCGAAGGCGGCACACGGTATACCTCGGACTGGGCAGCGTTCTTGGCCGCTGAGGCGAAGGTCAGGGACGAGTTCGAGGGGAACGTCGTCGATCTCGGTACATTTCAGCTCACTTTTCTCATCTTTACCTCTAATAAAAACTTCCTTATTCAGGATCGAAGTACTCCCCACAAGAACTTACGACGATGTTCTACCCATATGGTGGTGGCGCGACAACATTCAAATTCCCAGAAGAAAGAAAACTTAGGATTGAGGGTTGCGCCACAAAAGAAAAACTCGCCAACCCTGCAGAGTTCGACAGCGAAGGACAACGTTGTCTTATCGTCGGCAAAGACGGCAATACCACCGACCTCACCGTCGGACGCTACGCCGGCTTGGAGTCATTCACTCTCAACGAAGTCGGCACCGAGTCCGTCGAGCTCGGCATCTACAACTCGGGTATCAAGAGTGCCGAACCCTTCTCCGCCAAGGGAGACTCGGGCTCCCTCGTCTGGCACACGACGAACGGGAAAGCTCGCATCGTTGGCCAACTCCACTCTGGAAGTAACAAAGGTGGCTCGACCAGCAACCATGTTACTTATTGCACCCCCGGCTGGTACCTCCTGAGCCAGATCAGGAGGAGGTTCAAGCACGCCGACTTCTACCGCACCACCTGGTAAGCTTGGTGACAACACCGTCGGCTTTCTCCTCTCCATCTCCATCTCCTTTTTTACGACTTTCCTTCGTACATATGACTGACAACGTTGACGTCTAGGTCTTGAATGCGTGGACTCGTCGCTTAGGTATGTTCTATCCTCTCCCCATCTTCCGGGTCATATGACTAAGGGCTTTGGTCCACGAATTAGGCCTTGACTCGTGAATTCGTCGCATCTGTTATCGTAGCTTTCGTCGTCGGACATTCGCCCTGCGTGTACCGTATATTGTTTCTTCCCTTCCCCACTCGCTCCCCCGCGCATAAAAAATCTTTACATAAACCCATAAACCCTATACTTGTTACCGCGCTCTACGAATGCACACTGTTTTGTTGTCAACCCGTAGTGATCAGTGAGCTGCAAATCGATTCTTAGGTAACACTTGAGTTGAGCATTTTAGCCATCGACGCAGAGCGGCACTTCTTCCCTTCTCGTTGAAGTCCTTGACTCGAGTTATTCCTGCGATGAACCAAATCGAACTCCACCCGTGAGTTTTTGAAAGCCGTTGGTATAACCACAAGTATAATGTAGCGTCTGGAAGGTCTTGCCTACAGCATGTCGTGGAATACTGCCAGAACAAAGGGATCGTGTTGACAGCGTACTCACCGCTAGGCTCCGATAACTCTCCTTTATTAAAAAACGAGGTGGTTAGCAAGATCGCCACCAAATACGGTGTCTCGCCTGCCAACGTATTGATCTCCTTGCACGCCAACAAACCTCTGCATACAGGTGCTAGTTACTGCGGTGCTCCTAGCAATACCTCGCTAATTCAGCCCGTTTTATAGTGCTGCCCAAGTCGGTGACGAACGAGCGCATTCTCAGTGAGTAATCAACGTCCTTCAAACCAGGCAAGCGTCGACTTTGTGCACAGGCAACGCGAAGATCATCGACCTGACCGAAGAGGACATCAATGACCTGCACGAGATTGACAAGACACACCACTTCCGTGCTTGTCACCCCGCTTGGACTGGTTTTGGTGAACTCGGGTTCCCTGATTGCAATTAGACTGGAATACGTCGAAGTAGTGTCGAGAGCGGAAATGTGCAATCCATCAGTCTTCATAAGTGCAAGTAGCGCTGAGTTCGATGGCGTGCGGAGTACTTCGTACCCGGTGCCATATGTAGCTGGTTCAGGCAAGGTTGGGCCTATCGCTGTGAAGGCAGTGACTCGCGATCCAAGCTTTCCGTGTTTTGCCTGCTACTGAATAGTGCTATCGCGAGGATCTCGTGCGAGGCGACGGGCGAATGGCGTCGAATATGATTCGAGTTTGACATGTGGGGCAGTCCGAGTCACGGCGACCGCAAAGTTAAATTTGGTCGGATGTACTAGTATAAGTAGTACATGTAGTCCGACTCACATCCAGGCGTAGAATCTGCGCAATGTCGACTCTTCCTCGCACGACAACGCCTGCTTCTGCTCGGATACCTGCATTTGATCAAAGCCCTCGCTCCGATCACGACTTTGATGCTGGGATAAACTCATCCGCCGCGTGGGCAGAACATCTCGATCGAGGTACTCTCTCCGACGACGAGCCTAGTGACCATCTAGATGTATACAGACAACACGGCTTGTCTGCGCGCGCGCTGTACCAGTTCGAAGGCAAGGCGGAATTCAGGGAGCTCACCGTCGAAGCAGGGGACAAGCTCGAAGTTCTGAAACAAAACGTCGGGGATGGATGGAGCCTTGTCAAGACGGAGGATGGAAAAATTGGTTTGTTGCCCACGGCTTATTACACGGTAAGTAGCCTACAACGCTGGCGACGGTCTTAAACTGACCTCCCACCGTTCAGCACACCATCAATTTCCTCTCTTCCCCAACCGACACTCACCAAAAAACGAGGGAGCCATCCGCCGGCACTGTCACGCCCCGTTCGTCTCCAAAGGGAATACCTGAATTAGAGCTCTCTCAGATCATTCCACAGAGCACAGGGGATTGGCCGAACGTGTTTCCAAGTTTCCGCCAGCGATTGCTCGGTGGAAAGACCCTCAATCGATTCTCCGCTTTCGTTACTAGCGGTGCCGAGGAGTGGGTTCTCAACGGCGCTCCAGATCCTGAAGATGAACCCGCAATTCCTAACCCCCCTTCTCATGGCCGCTTTTCGACGACGGATTCCATCGCGGAAGACATTCGACTCAACGCGCTGGGTATCGGAGAAGCCGACAGACATTATGTAGACGAAGGCCCAGCTTGGCAGCCCAAGAATCCCGGGTTCCGCGTCTTGGTCCATTCCCCATCGAAGCGGTCATCAGGCCTTTCCGGTGCTTACACCGTGTACAACGTCACCTCTCTTGTCCAGCCGCCCGAGCACAAAGAACCCGGTGACGAAGTGGTCCGTTCGGGCTCCCCTGTGTACATCACCGTCCAGCGGCGCTTTTCGCACTTCGTCGTTCTCCATACCGCACTACTCAAACGACTTCCCGGAATCGCACTACCTCCTCTTCCCGAGAAACAATACGCAGGTCGCTTTAATGCTGCATTCGTCGAAGCTCGACGTGGAGACTTGGAACGGTACCTCGACCGCATTGTACGGCACCCAATTGCACGTTATGCAGAGGTTGTCACATCCTTTTTGGGCTGCGAAGATGACCTGGTGAGCGGTCCATTGGCAGAGAGTGGGGTTTAAGAACCTGCTCAATATCCTTCATGCTCCTTTCTATGTAAGGAGTGGAAACGGCTGATGCCACAATTCCTATCAATGCGTTCTGCAGGACCATCCTTCTTTGCGCACGTCTTTCATCCGGAATTCAATGTCGATACTCAGGATGCCTCGGAGGTGACAGAGAAGTTCGACAACCATGTGCGAGCCGTCGGGAAGGGTGTACAGGGGTTGAGGAACACGTTTCATCGAGTGAGGGAGGCACGGATTGGTGAGTCCTTGCTCGACCCGGCATACACAATTATACGGCTCACAAACATATGCGTACAGAGATGTCCAAAGCTGAGCGTTTGCTTTCCTACTCCCTCCTATCTCTTATCACTGCAAAACCATCATCATCCGCACCGGCTGTTGGCGCAGTCGAGGAGGAAGAAACCACAACTTCTCAGTTGCAGGGTCTTCTGAATAACGACGGTGCTTGGTGTTGGCGCGACGATTGTCAAGGTAATACAAACTCGACTTGTCGTGATCCTCACAGGTTGATGGCATCACGGGTAGACTGTCTCAAACTCACGAAGGCGGTTCAGAAGACTGCGGAGACATTGCAAACTGTAGCGGATTTGTACGATGATCATGTCAGTATCAAATTATGTATGTGTAGCCCTCTGCTCAAGACTGCTGTAGGCTAGGAGAAGACAGCTTGCGACTCACGAAGCCCTTAAGAGCGTTGCCCATCCCTACATGACATATCAGGTGTGTTTTGTGGACTCGGATTCATACGCAAGCTAAGCTGCCACTTCAAGGGAATCATCGAAACGCATCGATCCACGTACTCCCGGTACGTGGAGGTTACCGGAAACAACGTATGCAATCCATACTTGCGCTCACTTCTCTAACTGATTCGCCACCAGCCAAACGAAGACGTGGCGTCACGTTGCGAAACGGTGCTAAATACGACCATGTCCGAACTGGACACGTACCATACACAAAAAGTCGAAGATTTCACCAGCTTGACAAAGGATCATCTCGACGGGGAAATTGCATTGTACGAACAGATGCTGACACGGCTCAGGGCCGCGCGACGCATGTTCGACCCGCCACAACTGGATGAGCTTGGACGTTCGCAGAGAAGACCGTCGAGATTCGAAAAGGATCTGGACAGATCTGTGAACGAGGTTGAGCCACTTCCCCAGCCTTGTCCACATGTGTATGACTCGGCTCCGATGCGACCTGTGAGCGTAGCTATCCAGGGTGGTATGGGTCTACTTCTCGGAAGCTCGAGTTCGGGGGGCAGAACAAGCGTTCTGGGTAGGCTGTGGGCTTGAGTGGGATTCTTTTTCGTTTCATCTTTTCAATTCCGTTTTTTGAAATAATATCCACTATGCGTAGCTTACAGGATTAGGGAATGGACCCTTTCTGTCTTGTATGTGAACGGTGGTCTTCCTCTGATTAAGACAACTAGTTCCTCTGACTGGCGTTTTCTACCCTCTCGACGTCGTGCCTCGATCGCGATAAAGGGTATATGTACGCGCAAATTGCGAACAAGGCACACAAGTTATATTAGACATGAGTCATGAGGGAATGATACAGACCCCCTTAAAGACAGTGAAGTAGGGAGGCCTGGAGCGGAAACGACCCATAAATAGCGATCTTCCCCGTTGTGACACAATATTTATGATGACAGTCTTGGTAAATCTGGCAGGCTAGACGGCGGCCAACGTAACCAACATGGGAAATCGACCCAGCAAAATAGTTACAGCAGTCCCGATCGTGGCGTCTCACCGAACATTCCAGAGGTGACCGATATATGTCTATTTCTGTTTATTGCATTCGGGCATGTGAGAATCTAAGATGGATGAGACTACAGATAGATAGCATGTGATGTCACCCCTGGTAAACCGAAAATGTGTTGTTCCTGTGGAGGGGCAAGCTCAGAATGAACTAATTTCGACACAGATTATGACTTACGTCTCAGCAAACCCAACGCGTTGGGCGTCCGTGTCGAATACCTGCCCAAGACAATCAATGACTGGATGCTTCTCCAAAGACGAACCGCTACTGACCGCATAGTATCTTTCCATGAACTTTTGCCCAACAATGAAATCCAACCCCTCTCCGCTGTCGGTTCCCAAGTTCGCAACCACACCGTACTGTTTCCCAGCAACTCCACCCCAAGCTGTGTTCTGGTCTGTTGGAATTAGCTGCGCGGCGACGTCCATGGTGAACACACTGCCAGCGATCACAAAGTCGAGAGGCTGCATGTACTGAATGGATGATGGAGGGATTTCAATGAGGCCTGTGTGTGAATCCAACCTGGCGCCTGGGATCGCATCCAAGTACACGGCGAAGAAGTTGTCCGCGAGGAGGACCTCTGATGGGCACGGCGTTTGCGTCAGATATAGGGGGCAATCATGTAAGCATGGAGAGAAAACATACGCGTGGTGCCAGTGTCGACGATCCCAGCAGTGGAGGTGGGAATGACGGTGTGGGTGCCGTAAGTAGACGAAGTTATGTTGATACCCCAGTAATAGGAAGCTGGATATGTCTCCGTCACAGGAACATACGTCAGTTCACCCTCGTACTATCCACGACACATATAAGCCATTTGATCACGAAGCTGACGACGCACGGTCTAAGAACCGTATACATACCAAGCTTGAATCGATGCCTCCGTAAGTCAATGCACCATCTATACACACCTTAGACTTGATAGCAAACAAAGACCAGACATTGGACACTTACTCGTGTCGCTGTAGTTCGTTGAAGGTGCAAAGTAAACGCCGAGTATTTGATCCTCGATAAGTTTCTGTGACACGAGGTTATTCATGACCGTTGGAATCATTGCATTCATATCGGGTGAGAGCGTGCCCAGCGTGAGGTCAACAGGCCCAACACCGACGATACCATCGACGCCTTCGAAATCGGCATAATAGAGTGCATCGCCTATCGATTGGTTGGTGATCACAAGATTAGGCGCGAGGGTCACTTGGTCGAGATCTGTTTACTGTCAATAATCGTGCACGGAGAAAATGTTGCAAGATCCTTACACTCCAATCCGGAGAAATAACCAGTCCCATAAGTGACGTTCACATCTTGTCCTGTGGGGATACTAGTGGACGTCTGAACATATGGAATGCCGGTCCTGTGACAAAAATTGTATGTTGGAGGACTTGAATTGACCGTCCACACTCACCCACAGAAAGTGTTGGAGGAGCCGGTGTCAACGACAAGGTTATAGTAGGTCGGAGGGCTGCCGATACCAACACTTGTTGTGTATTGGACGTACGCTAGGTTAGTCGCGGGAACAGTAGTCGGTCCACTAGTAGCACGGGACTTGAGGAAGGCGGCGCGAGCACGGTCTGCGTCAGGAGATCCCTTGAGATAGGATCCAGTGCGTTGGAGCCTTGTCAGTGGAATGGTGACAACCGGAGAGGCCGAGGCGGACGTCGCGAGAAGGCCAAGGGCGAGAGCAACAAACGACTTCATGCTGAAGGAGGCAGATGAAGGGCACGTCATCTGCGTTCATTTATATGGACACGCACTGTGAGAGCAGAAAATGCCGTACCACGAGGTAGTCAGTAATGGCATGGTAATTTTTATCACACTAGTCGTGGATGACCATATGGCTCCATGTGGTCCTCCGCTAACAAGAGCTATTTCAGTATTAGTGTCCGCGTTAGATGGTAACTTAAAGGAAACGAGTGACTGGCAGTACTAGCAGATAACATTTGTAAGTCTCGTCATCCGAATAGCCGAAATTAGGCTTTGATGACTCCGGTCCTACCAGTATATGACCCTGCTAAGCCTGAGGGGGATAGCTTGAAACATACCATGACTATCATGCCGTGCCTAGCACTGGCAGCTATGACACAGTGACAAGGAACAAATTCGGAGCTTGGGCAGAATGAATTGTTCCGAGTCCTGCCGCAGGTGTCATTTAGTAATTACCTTACTAGCAGTATGACTCTGCTGCAATGATCAGTGGCATCCGTGCAATACACTTTACAGAGTTCAATAACATGCCAAGTGTTTGCGGTAGATAAAACCTCCCATACCTGTCAATGTGGTGAGTTCATGGAAAAATCACTGCATGAACCAAGTTACGGTACTGGCACCATTGCAAGTGACATGTGGCACATGCCACGAGTCCAAAAGTGGAATATCCGACAGTAAGATTACTACCACCATGCTGATCACCAAAACTCATCACGATGTGTCCAGCAAGCTTGACAACGGAAAGCCAATCCGGATCTTTGTGATCGCACCTGTCGTCCCAAATTACCCACAGGCCAAGTTTCCAGGTATTCACACACTCCTTAAGTACATCTGTGCAATCCATCTCTTACAGGTCATTGTGAACAGGCGTTATCTGCTTCAGGTATGCGATGGATCACCGATAGGCTCTCAGACCTCAGGACTAATCGGTTACATCAGTGAGATCTACCAAGTAACCGGACCCGTTGAGAGGTTTGCTGGACAGATAGCGAGCCATGGATACGTAGTAGGTAAGTCGGGTTGTTCTCACTGTGATTGGTGCCTTCACGCACTCGAGTTTAGCGTGCCCGTCGACATATCACGAGTTCGAGGGTCCCGAACCTATCCCATACGACACAGAAGGTGCCTAACTTCAGTTATCTCCCTCGAACACTCACAGAGTGTGCGATCAGGAACGGACCGAGGGAACAAATACAAGGTGGATATCCCACCATGTGTCCGGCCGTCTTGCTGATAACGACTATAGACCGAAAAGACAGTGGCTGCCTACGATGAGGTCACTTCCCCACCCCCTGTTTTGATGCTAAATGCGCTAATCTGCGCAACCTTGTACGGGTGAAAGGACACCATACTTTCTGTCGACCTGCTGGTCTCCCACCCGAACTGTAATGGTCGTGTTGCGGGTCCGTTAGTCATCTCCTCTCTTCGCCAGCACCTCATGGGTTTGCCAAAGCGACGGGGATGTGCCTAGGAGGTCACTTGGTATCTCTTCCCGCTATCCGGCTCAGACGATGTCTCTCACCAAAACCTTAGGCATTCCGTGTGCGGTATCGGTGTTTCTCAGAGACGCCGCTATTGAATGATTGGTCTTTTTCTTAGGCTGCATTTGACCCCAGAGTACTGTCTTCGGTGTGTTTCTTCGCTACAGACATTCACAGCGCAACCCTCGGGAAAGGCAAGAACGATGACTCACTCGAGCGAGTCCAAAAAGGTGATATAAAAGGAGAGCTAGTTGTAAGCACTACATGTCATCAAGTTATCTCCACCTAAAAGGATCGATCTAGATGATTTTTGGAAAGCAGGCATGTATCATTCCTTGTTTTGCTCGCCTCGACGAAGCTCAGCTGATGAGTTGTGGAGGATACGCATGTGCCACGTGCGGGCCGTGACCTCATTAGGAAAACGCTCGAAGACGCCAACGTTGCATGCTCTGTTCATACAATTAATTGCGCTTTGAAGAGATATTCACCAAGCTTGTTTCAGTTTGTGGAAGTACAAGCTCAACATGCTTTCATTCGAGATGAATCCTCCAAAGGGCGTTGGGATGCAGCTCTTACAAGGTCTCTCTTCACGTTCATGCTAGAGGTTTTTGAAAGAACGGTCGGGCGAGACCTCGGACCGAGGGTTGACAAAGGAGATAAGATTGAACATGTCTGTTGACCAAGTACGAGGCTTTTGTTTGCGAATGTTAGAAATCAATGCCTTTGCCAAACACTATTAAACAACCGCTCGACCAGTTTGCTAGTAAAATACGCCTCATCTAGGGTCCTGCAGGTTTAATATTGTCCACTACGTGAGCTCCTGCTGGCCTGGTGACAACAGATCCGCTTTCATGCCAGGAACATTCGCACCGCTTCCAATCTATCCTTCCACCCAGGCAAGAAAGGGTTTCTCATCATCGCAACTAGCTCATTTTCATGCCAATCTTTCGAATGCAATCGCACAAGTAATTACGCTTTCACCAGCGAAGCGGGACACACCTTCGACCCGTGCCTTTGTCTCCAGCTACGCCAGCGATGGTGCACAACAGATCCTCGAAACTCTCATCTGGGAAGACACGAAGTCTGCAAACCTTGACGATCGCCTGCGCCAACGTGTCCTCCTCCTTGCGGAAAAGACCGCATCCTCTGCTCCAGGACTAGAGCTGAGAACACTGCTCGACCTTTGCGTTGCCTTTCCATCCAAGATCACTCGCTTACGATCAATCTTGTCTGCAGCCCTCAGCGGAACCCCAGACCTGCTTGCAAAATTCGCCTCGGAAGTTGTCCCCGCGTTTATATCCCTGCTGTCCCCATCTCGATCTTCGGGACTATACGGTCTCCGGAAAACCGCGCGTTGCTTGACGAGCCTGCTCCGCCCCTGTCCACCAGCCCTCATTCGTTCGTTCGCGCATAATAAGGAATTCATGATCGCACTCGCACGCGCATATGATGATGGTCTCACTGCCATCTCCCGTTCCTACGGTGGAATCCGCACAAGCGACACTAACCGCGTACTCGATCACTGGGAGCAAATATGGCTTGATACCAAGGTTGACATCGTCGATGCCTTCCATCTCATCTTAACGACGATGGTGCAGGACATCTCAGCAGTATCCGGGACTGAACTCGCAGTGGAGGCAGATCGGACCTTTGGGATCGTGTTTGCATTGTTTGACATCACACCACAGAGTGCAGCTACGGGATCGGCCGACGCCGTTCCATTCCTCAATCGACCGCTCGTTGCAGACTATCAATATGCGTACGAATTGAGCAGGACCTTGTCTTCTGCGTTGCGTCATGCATCACGCGACGACGCGCGGTTGGAACTCTTGGAGTCTACCTTACGTCTCCTCGACGACGCCCCATCGGGCGGAAATACCAAAGATCCCGGTGCACTCAGGCTTATCCTTCATTCATCCGGCATCGCTCCAGGGGCCTCCAAGAAAGTAACTTTGAACCTACAGTCCACGTCGACTGACAAGGGAAAAGCAAAGGCGAACGCTCCCGCATCCACTCCACGCAATGACGCCGATCTCGACTCACAAATGAGACAAGTGCTAGATATATTCCCAGACTACTCTCCCGAGTACATTCGCAAACTGCTTACGCATCCCTCTCTCCCATTACGTGGCAGTGCGGAAAGAGTGATAGAAGCGCTTTTGGAGGGAACAGCTCCCGACGAGGATACACTCGGGAAGAGCTTCGCCGAGGACTTTTCACTTATCGTTCCCGCAATGGATGCTCCTATAGAGAGGAGGAATGTATTTGATCAAGAGGTCATGGATCTCAGTCGCGTACACATTGGAAAGAAAACGTGCGATATTGAGTAGCTTCTCCTAGTATCCTGATGTGACACTGATATCTCTCGCATGTAGGCAAGACGCAACGTCGTTGGCCAGGGACAGGGTGGAAATTGAGCGGACGAAGGCAGAGATACTTCGTCTGGCCGAAGCAATGGCCGAAGATTCTGACGAAGAGGAAAGTGGAACCAAAGTACTTGACGTGACTGATCTAAACGATGATGACCTTGACGGGGCTGGCACAAGCACCGTCAAGATTCTGGGTGACGGGGAGGACAGTGACGACGGGGAAGGTGATGAAAAGTATGGTGCTGACCCCATCAAACCAGAGACGATATTAGAGCTGGCTTACATCCGAGATCCCAAATTGTTTGATCGGGATGCTCAGACACGAAGGAGCAAACCGCGTGCCGACCTAAAACAACAGACAGGTAATGATCACACTATCAAAATTTCCCTTAGAGTTACATTTCTTTTTCAAGGGTGGACAGATGAACAGATTGAGGGTTGGAGAATCATATTGGAGCGAAATGTGAGTGATGCTGTATATGGATACAATCTTATTCACGTGTGTACTACTCCAGCCTAAGAAAGATCGCATATTGGAGAAGCATGAATTTTCTGGGAATAGAGCAATGAGTATACCAATTACTGGAGGGACAACACATCAACCCGGTGGCGGGCAAAGAGGCGGGGGTAGAGGCAGGGGTAGAGGCAGAGGCAGAGGGCAAGGACGTGGTGGTAGTGGAGCAGGAGCAGGAGCAGGAGCAGGAGCAGGAGCAGGAGCAGGAGCAGGAAAAGGCGAACCAGGAGAAAAGAGCGATCAAATTGCACGCGAGCGAGCATTCAAGGAAAAGCACAAATCTGGCAACCGAAAGAGAGGACACGACAAGAAGATGGGGAAGGCAGGTCCAGGGCCATCGGGGTAAAGCATTGTTGTATTTTTGATGACAGGGATTGGCAACACATATGCGCGAGCGTGTAGAATGCAATTCGATTAGGAAGGGAACATTTTCGTGAATCTTGGGTCGAAGGTCAGCTCGACAACATCATTGACTAGCTTCATGTCTGGTATTTGGTCAAAGATGTGGAAGGACGCGAGAGTAGTGCAGCCTACCAAGTTCCTTGTCCGAGTCCAAGTTCAGACTCATTAGAAACTTGATTTTCGACTCCTCGACTACTGAACCGATGACCTCGACAAATGTCCCTGCTAGTTGTTCGTGCTGAATGATTTTTCGATTTGTGAGCCAATTTTCGAGGAAAGAGACGGATCAGGCGTACTTCCTTCATCTGTATAACGACTTGCCCTCCGTCGCATGCTTCGACGAGCGCACCATCCGAGTGTCGCTTGATGTCTGGTTTGAGGAAGCTGGAAGACTGTTAAACAACACGCAACTCACGGTAAGCACCTTGCACGGTAGTCGCACTGTACGTCCGACAAATTTCGGAAGACGCGCGGCGTTGACTCTAGGAGACTGAAGGTCCTGCATCGTTGGACGTTGGTGGTGGCAATCAGACGCGTCGCGTCCATTGTTTGGTTGGTTACTTCATGTCGTCTGGGCGCGCATGACAACATATTTTCCTCACGAAGTGCACCGTGGCTTCATCACTGGCAAGTGTGTCGCGATAGGTCCATCAGGGAGAGCAAGCCCTAGTAAGTTGCTCGAGTCATCCATTTTCTTCACCTTGGATCCACGGCAGTATCCCTGCATCAGGAATGTGTCTTGAAGTTTCGTTCATCGATTTTGTCAAACTGACCCTAAGACAGACCATAACTCAGAAGATTGGCTCGAATTTTCCACACAGGCTATGTGTAGCTTGTTACTATCCATTTATGATGGATGGACATGAAAACCAGGGATGGCATGGTATATCCGTGTCTTTCACTTCTGTTCTTGGTATGCATATGTCTATCTCAGAGATCCTGCCCTGGTGAATTCGCTGCTGCATTTCGTGCGGACCCACAGTGTGGGGAACTTGTTTTGCCGTCTTGAAGACGGATGGAATTAACCGGGGCATTAAGAGGTGGGGAAGCATCTCTTTCGCTTGATGTGGGTGTGTAGCTCACAAGATGGATTCTCTGTAGAGAGTTGGCAGGGAGGTAAATGGGATGCGCATGGTTAGAATCCCCCGTTTACTCAGAATTCACGCAATGACTTTGGTCATGTAGTGGTACCAGGCAATAACAGGCAATGGGAGGACGGAGAAACCGAATGCGGTTTTGATGGCCCTGATTGGTATTGTACGCACATGGCGGTGCTGGAGCACTAGATTCTGCTACACCCGGATCTGTGCTGAGCATACACTGATCGAATCTGCGCAGTCAAAGAGGCGGATGGTATCAAATATCCAACATTCCATATGTCACACGGAACTTGGCTGCGGATTGGGACTGGATAACGTTTGTCAAGGTGCGTGCCTTGCTAGGTTTCATGATGTCAACTTTGCCACCCGTGCCTTTCTGAATCGCCTCGTAATACATCTGTTGACAGGTATACCATCATTACCAGTTGTCCATATCCGACCCGATCACCGAAGTGGAAGATTCTGATCAGGATCAATCCCCCCTCAAAACAGCCAGTACCTTCGAAGTTCCTGTGGTTTCTCAAATACGGCCTGATATTCCTTCGGTGATGTAGGATTCTAGATGACATTCAAACGGCCAGTTGTTACAGATTTAAAAGAGGCTTGTCTAATTGTATATCACAGGCTATTTCACTCCAAATAGTCTCGTCTAGGACGAGGTAGTGGCATTGCCACACTGCGTACTGCGGTCAGTCCTGAAAGAAATACGAAAAGAAAAGGCTGAAAGGAACTTACACAAGTCGCCACTGGCGTTGTTCCGCAATAATACTGGACTGCAGGAATCTGGCACTGGTATCTAAGAAGGATGAAATCGATCGCATTAGAACAATTTGCCAATAACAGCCAAGAATATATACGAACGTGACGCCCTCGAGTTCGATACTCGTGGGTGGATTGGGCAGCGTGCTTGACCCTACCCCGGCGAATCCATCGCATTGGGTGGTCTCGAAGTATTCTAGAAGAAGCGGAGTATTGGTGATCAGCATGACTACAATAAAGAAATGGGCACCAACGAAGGTATACTGGGTAAGGGTTTACTTCTTCGATGATCACACCGAACAGGTAGCCAACACAGATCTCCTGTGTTGATCCTGTTTGAGGGGCAGCGAGGACCGCATCCACCGCACATGCAGCGAGCAGGACAAGGGAACTGAAACGAAGCATTTCTGAGTGAGACAAGGAAAACAAAGACAGGTTGGATAGGGGACATTCCTGGCGACCGACCATGAGACATTTATACTGTCAAACTTGCGGAAATCCGACTGTCAGGATCGGAGAATGACATCGCCATAACCCTTGAATGTCGGCGATAGGGACTGGAAAGAGCTGAAAAGGAAGGAGGTCGAGCGGCAACTTCAGAAGCTATCGCATGGATACACATAGCTATCAGGCAACCTCGACACCATTTCTTGTATGTTTTGACTACGGACTGGGACTGCATAATGTGTTGTCAAGACGCGTGCCTTGCTGGGTTCCTTGATGTCAGATTTGCCTTTCTGACTCGGAATCGCCATCTGTTAATACTAGGTATACCATCATTACTCCGTGATCTTGTCAGCTCTCGAAGAGCAAGCGTTCGTTCTTTGTGTTGTACCACACTTTGACGACGTAGAAATTTTTGACAAGAGGGTGAAGGGAGGCCTTGTCACATCCTTGACTCAGGGCGCGCAGGTGCCACCGAGGAATTCTGTGTGGAACGCGTGAACGGATCGGGGTGCACTTGGATGCCGAGACGGCGCAAGCTGACCGTTGAGTATACCGAGCACTTGCATTGCTGCAGGGATGTTCCTGTCACTCTCACTGGCAGGCTGTACTGGTATTCCCACACGGCGGTCTGATAAGATTCTAGATATCATTGAATCGGCCAGTTGCCACAGATTTTAAGAGAGGCTTGTCTAATTGTATATCACAGGCTATTTCACTCCAAGCAAGTAGTCTATCTAGGACGAAGTAGTGGCGTTGCCGCACTGTGTACTGCGGTCAGCCCTGAAAGAAATATGAAACGAAAGTAAGTCTAAAAGGAACTTACACAAGTCGCCACTAGCGCTGTTCCGCAGTAATACTGGATCGCAGGAACCTGGCACTGGTATCTAGAAAGGATGAGATCGATCGCATTAGAACAATTTGCCAATGACAG
>JBBPLC010000547.1:0-16822 GCA_038089535.1 Hemileccinum rubropunctum
CGTTATGAAAGGCACCGTTGTCGAACCCTTCTCCTCCTCGTTGGCCTTATCTATTGGCTAGATGCCACTCGTCGTCCCCGCCAGCAGGAACCCTCCCGCAAGGTGGATGGAGCTGCCTCGTTTGCCGTTCCACTCCGTTACATCATTGCTACCACATTCCTTACTTCTTTACCTACCCTAGAGTACACAGCTTGGTCCATGCACGATAGGGTATCACTATATATAGGGTAGTGATGCAACTGGGTTAGCCAGTCTTATTCATTTGTCTTACCCTCCACCTAGTGGGGCCTGAGTACACTTGAGTACTGCTCATCCTCTCCTTCTGCTGGTTAGCCACCATTATAGGGCTGCTATCATATTTATTGTTCTTGGTGACCTCAGCCATCCTAGCTTGAGGCTAGGTTGTCCTCATTTGGGGTTGGTTCAGCCTCGTTTGCTGTTCCACTCCATTACAGACCAAGTGAATCCGGATGAAAACTACAACTGGAGCACTACACCTAATCTAGGTGTAGAGTGACTTCAGTGATGGTATAGACAGTGTGGTTGCGGGTATCTAGCCAAACATGGACTAGAATGTGAAGATCAGTAACCAAGAAGTTGACGGTGCCCAAGTAGAGCATAAAATGTGTATTTTGAGTAAGTGTGCAATAATGAGCATGTAACGGAGTGAAACAGCAAGAACCAACTCCAACGAGGGCGGCCTAGCCTTGAGCTAGGATGGCCCGAGTGTCGCCAAGAACGATAGATACGATAGTAGCCCTATAACGGTGGCTAACCGGCAAAAGGAAGAGATGAGCAGTACTCAAGTGTATCCAGGCCCCACTAGGTGGAGGGTAGAACAAATGAATAAGACTGGCTAGTCCAGTTGCATCGCTACCACTATATATACTACTACAGAAGAGTGCATGGACCAGGCTGTGTACTCTAGGGTAGGTCTAAGGTAAGGAATGTGGTAGCCGTGAGGCATGATGTCATAGTGACATCATGGATCTAGGCAAAGTCTAGGTCAACCTGTAGGCACGTGATCGTGGGAACTAGCATGTGCCCCTAAGGTACAATAGATAAGATAAAGAGTGGCCAAGTCACGTGATCGTGGGAAGGAGTCATGTGACCTCGAAAGTGAAGATTGTAAGTCCGGGATAAGGAGAATCCAATGAACATAATGGTAAGCGGTAGTGTCATAGCCCGAACTACAACAGAGCATGACAATGGCAAATGCAAGGGTAGGAGAAAACAATGAGTTGTTCATGAGCTCAATGTTAAGAAAAGTAAGTAGAGTGGTATTCAGAAAGGATCTGGCCCCTAAGATGGAGAGGGATACAAGTGAATAGGACTAAGGAAAAGTAGACAATGAGAGGAGGTGGGTGAAATAGGACAAAAGAAACAACTAGAGCACAACACCTAATCTAGGTATTGGGCAACTTCGGCAATGGTATGAACTTGACAAGTCCTAATGTTGAGCCAGACATGGACAAGGACATGGTAATTGAGTATGAGAAAGTTAATGGTGCCCAAGTATATCATGAACTGGGCACAAGGAATGACGAGCGAGCAGTAACATTGCCTGAGAGATGGCAAATGCAGAAGTACAATTGAATTGATGAGTCATTCATGAGCTCAACAATGAGAGTAAAGGTAAAGAGTACAGGAGTGGTAGTCAAGAGAACTGGCCCCAGAGGTGGAGAGGATTCAAGTAAATAGGACTAAGGAAAGAGCAGACGACAGAGAGGGACAAGTTTATATAGTGACTAGCAATGGGTTTAGGGTAGGTCATCTGAGTCCTAAATAGTTAAGGGCCAGTGTGAGAAAAGAAACATCAGGTAAACACAAGGAAGCCATGAGGACGATAAGAAGTCCATGTGGAAAGAAAGAAGTATCCTCATGAGAAAAGAGATGGAGATGAAGGACATGAGGCATGATGTCATGATGACATCATGGGGCTAGGCCTCAGGTCATGTGCCCTGGTCACATGACTTCGAAAATGAAAATGAAACATTAAGTCTGAAATCAAAGAAAAGTGAAAACGTAGCATATAGATCCTGAACTATAACACTACCCCCCATTCACCAGATTTGAGATCTAGTCAAGAATTGGTGAATTTGGTATAGGAGGGACCGAATGGACAAAAGAGGGATGTAAATTCCAGTTTGGAGATACCCTAGATAGGATGTGGGGCATTTGGATGAGTGGCATGAAACTCTGTGATTGCGTCTTGTGCATGTTTTAAATTAATGGCAGGTTCCCAGGTGTGATCCACCTTGTCCCATCCCTTCCAGTGGATGAGGTATTGTAACTTCCTGCAGTGAAGCCTTGACAGGACGATATGATCAACTTCATATTCTTCGTGATGGTCATTTGTCACAGTTATGGGATCTGGTTTAAATATGGGTTGTCCATCCAGTGGGGCTTTGTAGGGTTTGACACATGAAATATTAATGGTGGGATGGATAGACATGGAGGAAGGGAGGGTAAGAGTGATGGCATTAGGGAGTACAGTGGTAATATGGTAAGGGCCAATGAATTTTTGCATAAGTTTACACACAGGGTATGGGAGAGAGAGGTGTTCTGTGGAGAGCCAAACGAGGTCTCCAATCAAATAGTCAGGGGCTGACAAGCACTTGAATGTTTGTGTGTGCGACATCCGATCACAGGTTTTTTGGAGTGTGGAAGCGATTTTATCATGTGAATGAATTCCTAGAACTTTGCAAAGTTCTTTGGTAAATGTTACGATTCACTCTTTTCTTTTTCCTTTCTTGTCATATCTCGTCTATGACTCATGCTCTTGCCTTCCTTTCCCCACAACGACCATTGTGCTTACTTCCGATCTTCTCTCATGATGGTCATTCTGATTACTCATCCTTATCTCTTATCGGACAGCCTCATTCTTCTCTTTGATAACACCTTTACACTGCCATCATTCCCACTCCACTTACCCTATTTAGATCTCTCTGACCTTTTGCTGTAACACAGCTTGGTCCATGCACCGATACCCAAGGTATATATAAGCTGCTACTCTTACCATGTATTCCTTAAGCTAGACCTACCTGGAATAGCATCTTTGTTCTCTTTACTCGTCCATCGCTTCTCTAAGTCACTTGTCCTACTTTTGAGTGGACGCTCGTCATTTCCCTTCATCTCTGGTCACTCTTCATTGCGACTCGCCCCCACTGCTCTTCTTTGCAGTTGTCCCATCGACAAGGGTATCCCTTGGTTGATTATCCTTCGTCCACCTCAGGAAGCCCCTGTGGAAGTCCCCGGTCATTAACCACACGACTCGTCCTTGTCTCAGTCGCCTCTCTCACAACTTGTCCCATCGATAAGGAAGCCCCTTAGTTGACATCCCTCGTCTCCCAGGTCTACATTTGTTCCTACCTGGACTGACCATAACAAAAGGTCTAGCTTCTCATCAAAGAGGCTATCACCATCATGGTCCCTTACCATTTTGCAACCACCGTGCTCTGATCCTTGTTGGTCGGCTCCCTGATCAAAACCACTCGATGACTCTTCCTCTTCTGAGCAACTCAACTCTGAAGAAGAAGACTACCTTGACCCAGACACCCTTGTACCCTCTGTCGCTCAACAAAGCAAATCCCTTGACCTCTTGCAACAGTTCTCTGCTAGTCTAACGATCCCTCGTCAACCTACCCCGCCATCCCCCACTCCCATCACTACCACCCCAGTATTCCCCATTCCCCGTATCCCTTCCATCACTCTCCCTCCCCCCACTGTCCCTCCACTGTTCGTTAGACCACCATCCCCCACTATGTCTTCCACCAAGCTTACCAAGCTTTGTGTCTGTACCCCCGAAGCCTTTGATGGTTCCTACAAAACTACTGTTCAATGGCTTAACACTGTCCAATTCTATCTCCACATAAACGACAAAGTCTATGACACCAACGCCAAACAAGTTGTCTTTGCCCTCTCATACATGTCTAAAGGACCCACCCTCACTTGGGCAAATACTTTCTGGCAAAACACCATTTCCGGAACCACCGTCACCCTTGGCACTTTTGCCAACTTTGTCACCGAGTTCAAGAGAACCTTTGAATACCATGACACAGTCAATGATGCTGTCACCTGGCTCGCCACGAAATGCATGGTTCTTAATGCTAAGACCAAGCATTATGAACCATCCCTTGATTCCTATATCTCCTCATTCCAGAACTGCATCACCCTTGCTGGTATCACTGATGAAAATGTCCTTATCAACTACTTCTCTGCTGGAATCCCTCCCTCTCTTATGTGCCACATCCTCTCCATGGACACTCCCCTAACCAAGATTGCAGCTTGGTACAAAAAAGCAACCCACTTCCAGACATAGTGGGACCACACCGACGAAATTGCTCAAAGAGGCAAGACGCCCTCTTCCCATTTCCACTCCTTCACCACCCTCACCCACACTCCTGCTAAAGACCCTGACGCCATGGATGTAGACGTAGTCCGCATTGCCAAACTCATCCCTGAAGAATGCAAACGTTGCATCAAGAAGGGACTTTGTTTCTGCTGCCACTGTGCTAGCCATAATAGCACCTCCTGCCCTTCTTTTCCCTCCATGCCTAACCACCATACAGAGAAGAAGATTCATCGGGTCAAAGAAGAATCCGACCTCCCTGCTCTATGAGAAATTGACGACGATGAAGATGAAGTTGCCATCAGGAAGGTTTCCTTCCAAATGGATTTTTAGAAAGGGGATCTCAGTCAATGCGAGTCTCCCCTCCCTCCTTCTTGTGTGCCCCTATATTTGTATCTGCTTCTACTAAAGCCATGCAAATTCCAATTCAGTTAGTTGTCCCCTCGCATACCCAGAAAGCCATCAACACCAGCGCCCTTATCAATAGTGGTGCTAAAATCTCTTGCATTGATCGAGACTTTGTGTCAAAACATCATCTCCCCACCAAGAAACTTGTCTCCCCTATCCGCACCCGCAACACTGACCACTCGTATAACAAGAATGGGAACATCACCCATACTTGTACCCTGTACTCCAACATCAAAGGAATTTTCCAAGGTCACCTTCTACATCATGGCCTGCAGAAGAACCAACATAATCCTTGGACTTCCTTGGTTGAGAACCACCAATCCCACGATCAACTGGAAAAGTTGAACCCTTTCCCTCCCCAAATCCCTTAATGAATCCAACGACTTCTATGCTTCCTGTACAAAGGATTCCAAACGCCACAACTTCCACTTCCCAGCACCCCGATATGTCCATGTATCCTCCATCCACGACTATCACCTCTACAGCTTCCTCAAACAAGAGAACGAGGAACAGTTCCTCTCTCGCACTCTTGACAACCGCTCCCTCTTCCAAACCATCCGTGGAGAATCCTGTTCTATTCCCAAAGGATCTCCTGTTATCGCCTGACTTACCACCGCCACTGAACTCGCCATGGAAGCTGAACAGAACAAGCCAAAAACCACCCTTCCCCCCAAATTCTCCCAGTTTGCCCCTGTCTTCACCAAGGAAACCATGGACCATATTCCCCCCTCTTGCCCCTATGATCACGAGATCAATGTCAAAGAATCCTTCGTCCCTAAAGTTGGAAAGATATACCCCTTATCTCCCAACGAACGCAAAGCTACCAAGGACTTCTTAGAAGAGAACCTCAAGGCCAGAAAGATCCGCCCTTCAAACTCCCCCCAAGCCGCACCCTTCTTCTTCGTCAAAAAGAAGGATGGTGGACTCCGCCCTTGCCAAGACTACTGTTATCTCAACAAACATACCATTCGTGACACCTACCCCCTTTCCCTTATCTCCGACCTCATCGATAAACTCTGAGATGCCAAGGTCTTCACCAAGTTTGACATATGGTGGGGATACAACAATGTCCACATCAAGGATGGACACCAGTGGAAAGCCGCCTTTATCACCCATAAGGGGCTCTTCAAACCCACCATCATGTTCTTTGGCCTCACCAACTCCCCTGCCACGTTTCAATGGTTCATGAATGACTCCTTCCGTGATATGATCACTGAAGGTTGGCTCATCATCTACATGGACAACCTTCTCATCTTCTCCCTCAATCCCACTGTCCACGAGGAGCATACAAAACGTGTCCTTCAACAAATGATGGAACTTGACCTCCATCTTAAACTCAAAAAATGCAAGTTCGCTACTACTGAAGTCGAATACCTTGGTATGATCATCAAACCTGGTCAACTCACCATGGACCCTGTCAAACTCAACAGCATCACCAAATGGCCTACCCCTCAGAAAGTCAAGGATGTTTGCTCCTTCCTCAGCTTTGTCAACTTCTACCATCGTTTCATCCCTGACTATTCCAACATCACCTGCCCTCTCATCGACCTTATCAAGAAAAACTGTGCTTGGTCCTGGACCCCTGCATGTCAATGAGCCATGGACACCCTCTGTTCCTGATTCCTTTCCAAACCCGTTCTCCACCTTCCCAACCTCTCTACACCCTTTGTCATTGCCACTGATGCCTCCAAGTTTGCTTCTGGAGGTATCCTTCTTCAAACTGATTCCAATGGCGACTGGCATCCCTGCTCCTACCTCTCCCAATCTTTCTCTCCCACAGAAAGGAATTACAACATCTACGACCACGAACTCCTTGCTGTCATCCGCACCTTGAAAACATGGCGATACTACCTCCATGGCTCCCCCTTCCCTGTCTAGGTCTTTACAGACCACAAGAACCTCACATACTTCCACTAACCCCAGGCATTGAATCGTTGCCAAGCTCGCTGGCTCCTTGACCTTGCCGATTTTGATCTCCATGTGACATGTCCCTGGTTCTCAACTCGCCGGCCCCAATGCCCTCTCCTGTTGACCTGATCTCCTCCCTGCCATTGATTCCCCTGATAATAACAACATCACCCTTCTCCCCCCTTCTCTGTTTGTTAACACAATTGACACTGCCTTGGCTGATAAAGTTCAATCGGCCTCCACCTCCGACCCCCTTGTCCTGCAGAGCCTCCAATCCATGGACAGCTCTATTCCCCCTGCCTTCCGTTCCCATCTTTCTGACTGGAAACACATCAACGGCCTCTTGACCTACAAGGACCGTATCTATATTCCCAACAACTCCTCCCTTTGCCGTGCCATTGTCCAATGCTACCACGATCATGAGACCGCCGGACACCCCAGATTCCTTATAACCCACCAGCTCGTCGCCACTGAATTCTGGTGGCCCAGCCTTGCTTCCTTCATACGTAAATATGTGGAAGGCTGTGCTACTTGTCAGCAAAACAAGGCCAATACCCATCCTACCATCCCTCTGCTCTCCCCCATCCGTTCCTCCTCATCTTGCCCCTTCCAGCAGATCTCCTGTGATCTCATCACTGATCTTCCACTCTCTGCTGGCTTCAATTCCTTGTTGGTCATGGTCAACCATGGGCTTACTAAGGGGGTAATTCTATGCCCTACCAAGAAGTCTATCACCGCTGAAGGAGTCGCTGATCTTTTCTTCCACAAAGTCTTCCTCCACTTTGGCCTCTATGACAAAATCATCTCTGATTGTGGTCCCCAGTTTGTCTCTGCCTTCACCAAAGCCCTAGGAAAAATCCTAAACTACAACCTGTCCCTCTCCACTACCTATCACCCCCAATCCGATGGGGAAACTGAATGTGTAAACCAAAAAAGTTGAAACCTATCTCTGAATCTTTTGCAGAGATAACCCTGCCTCATGGTCTGAAAAGATCTCCCATGCCAAATTCACTCACAATCACTGCCCTCATTCCGTCACTGGCAAATCCCCATTTTTCCTCATGATGGGTTTCGAACCCCGAGCCCTATCTTCCCTCCTTCCTGAATCCTCTCTCCCCGCTATCAAAACTAGACTCAAAGCCTTCTCTGCAGCTCATGATGAAGCTCTAGCAGCTCACAAACTTGCCCACCAAGTCATGGCCTCCTGTACTTGCAAGAACTTCACCCCTTTCGCACTAGGAGATAAGGTGTGGCTAGAAGCCTGCAATCTCAAATGATCTATCACCAACCCGAAGTTCGCCCCCAAGCGAGAAGGACCCTTTACCATAACCAAGGTCCTATCTCCAATCGTTTATCAACTCCGCCTCCCCAAAACATGGAAAATCCACAACACGTTCTATGCTTCCCTCTTATTGCCCTATCACGAGAATGATATCCACGGACCCAACTTCCCTGCTCCACCACCAGATCTTATCCAAGGTGAAGAAGAATATGAAATTGAAAAGATCCTATGCCACCATGGAACTCTGTTGCGCCACTTCTTCTTGATCTGATGGAAAGGATACTCTGCCGACCGAAAAAGATTCCTGGGTCTCTGAACGGGACTTGAAAAATGCAAAGTCCACCCTCGCCAATTATAAAAAGCTTCACCCCTCCATCTTCCCTCGCAACCCAACTTAAACCTCTACCACCATGTCCTCCCAAACAACCATCTCCGACTCCGTTTCCTCTCCTTCTTCATTGTCTCCTTCTACCTTAGATTCATCTGCTCCTTCCTTGGCTGAAAGGCTTTCTTCCCCTCCTCCATGTAACTCCTCCCCTGAACCTTCCTTGACTTGTCCATCTCCAGGATGGAACTACACCTCCTTGCCAGTCACACCTCCCACCATCGTCTCCGTCGATATCCCCCTCTATGCCCATCGCCTCCATGAAGAACTTGCTGACGGCCGTGCCCTGGAATGCCAGGCATCCCTTCTCCAAAACCCTTGTATCGCCATACTCCTCGGTTGCTATCTCGACGTCGGTTCCCTGCTGTGGAATCTCTATCATGCCTGTCTCCAGGTCCAATGCCTTGGCAACCTCTTGACCCTCTCCGGAGGAACCTTCGGTCGTCGGGCCAACTTTGTTCGCAACATCCAGCAGACTCTCGAGGGAAACCTCACTGCCACCCTCTTCCAACTTGGTATGCCCAAGTTCCTTGATGACATTGACCGTTACCTCTTTGAGCTTAACCAGTATCATGCTCATCCTAACCGTACCCATCCTGCCTACATTGCTCCCTCCGTCGTCACTTCTGATGAATACCAAACCCCCTCCGCATCTTCTTCTCCACTTCTACCCAATGAGCTCATTGCTGTTCAGCATGCTGAACTTGCGCACAAAATACGAACTAGAGGAACCATCTATGGAGAACTCACCGACACCCCTCTTTCTCATTCACACCCCCGCTACAACAAAACCTGCTTTGAGTGCCACCATTTGGGACATCGGTGAATTGACTGCCCTTGGTACCAATGCCTGTCCTGCCTTGTAACCACCCTGCATCATACCCAGCAATGTTGTCCTCTCCGCTGTCGAACTCCTCCTCCCACATTCTCTTCGCCTTCTAGTTCCTCCCATTCCTCTGTGTCCTCCACTCACCCTGTACCTCCTCCTCGCTCTCGGGTCATACCCTCCTATCCCCATCGTCGTAACTGATGATCCTGTTCCCTCACTCCTCACACCCCCTTTCCGTACGACTATGATGATCCCTATGATGATGCCGCTTATGCCAATATGACTGGCTCCCCTGGCGCCTCTTACCGTGACTTTTGACTCACGCCCTTCATGTATTATCCTTCTCTGGAGTTTCAGATTTAGTAGGGGGGTAATGTTACAATCCACTCTTTTCTATTTCCTTTCTTGTTGCATCTCGTCTATGACTCATGCTCTTGCCTTTCTTTCCCCACAATGACCATCGCACTTACTTCTGATCTTCTCTCACGATGGTCATTCTGATTACTCATCCTTATCTCTTATTGGACAGCCTCATTCTTCTCTTTAACAACGCCTTTACATCACCATCATTCCCACTCCACTTACCCTATTTAGATCTCTCTGATCTTTCGCTGTAACACAGCTTGGTCTGTGCACTGATACCCAGGGTATATATAAGCTGCTACTCTTACCATGTATTCCTTAAGCTAGACCTACCTGGAATAGCATCTTTGTTCTCTTTACTCATCCATCGCTTCTCTAAGTCACTTGTCCTACTTTTGAGTGGACGCTCGTCGTTCCCCTTCATCTCTGGTTGCTCTTCATTGCGACTCGCCCCCACCGCTCTTCTTTGCAGTTGTCCCATCGACAAGGGTATCCCTTGGTTGATTATCCTTCGTCCACCTCAGGAAGCCCCTGTGGAAGTCCCCGGTCGTTAACCACATGACTCGTCCTTGTCTCAGTCGCCTCTCTCACAACTTGTCCCATTGATAAGGAAGCCTCTTAGTCGACATCCCTCGTCTCCCAGGTCTACGTTCATTCCTACCCGGACTAACCATAACAGTAAACTCCAAAATGAATTGCAGTTCCCTGTCCGAGAGAATAGTGTTAGGAAATCCATGGAGACACCATACATGATCTCTAAATAAGGCTGCTAAGTCCAAGGAAGAAGTTGTTTTAAGGCAAGGAAAAAGAACAATTTCTTTTGAGAAACAATTGACGACTACCCCTATGGAGTCAAAACCATTGGAAGGAGGTAGTCCTGTGACAAAGTCAAATGAAATATCTTCCCATGGATGAGAAGGAACAGGAAGAGGCATGAGTTTGCCTGCCAGTGGCTTTGATGATCCCTTCATGAGGAAGCACACCTGACAGTGTTCTATATATGAGGCAATGTTTTTGGCTGCACCAGGCCACCAGTAAAAGTGTTTAATTGAAGAAATGGTGCAGTTGTGACCAGGATGACCAGTGATGGGGAAATTGTGGAATAATGAGATCAACTTGGTATGAAGGGAAGGTGGCACAAAGATGATGCCATTCAAATTTCTGAACAGTTTTTCTGAAGCATAACACTCATATTCGTTGATGGTGTCAACATCCAATTTAGCTGACTCTAATGATAATTTAGTCTCGAAATTTGGAGTGAGTGAAGTGGAAGAAATAGCTTTGACCCCAGTGGAGCCAAAACCTTTATCATTATGTTGTGACTCTTCTAGAGTTTTTTCTTCTTTTAATGTTGGGTTTTCTATTTTTTCAATAATTAGTTGTGTGATGCGGTTGAATTTTGAGATGTGAAAGGGTGAATTGGAGTGATTGAACAGAATTACACCAATTTCTCCCCTATAATCGGCATCAATGACTCTGGCCATGACATCAATTTTATGCTTGAGAGTAAGGCCCAAATGTGGTGCAATTCAGCCATAGGTGCTGGAGGGAAGTTGAATCTTGACATGGGTAGGGATGAGACATTGATCATGGGTAGGGATGTCAAGATCAACTGATGTGTACAGGTCAAAACCTGCAGCGTCAGGAGAGCCCTTTGAGGATAAGCAAGTGTCTGTGGAAGTTAATTTGACCAGGATGGACAAAGAAGAGGAATGGAGAATAGTGGAAGGAAAAATAGTGATGTTCTCATTCAGTTTATCGACAGTGTCACCATGGTCAGGGCGACAGGAAAGAGCATCGGCATGTCCATTTGTGGTGCCAGGTTTGTAAATGAGGGTATAGTTAAATTCTTGCAAAAGTTCATGCCAGCAAGCCTGACAACCTGAGAGTGTTTGTGGTTTTTTCCAGTACTTGAGATTTTTGTGATCAGTTCAAATCTCGAAGTTAGATTTTCCAATTAAATAGTGATACCATTCTTTGAGGGTGTGGATGATGGCAAGCAACTCTTTGTTGTAGACAGGGTAGTTGCGCTCTGTGGAAGAGAAAGAGTGAGAAAGAAAGGCACAAGGGCGCCATGAGCTATCCTCCCCTAGGATGGACAGGACTGCACTGGTAGTGATATTGCTGGCATCAGTCTTGATGCACATTTCCTTGGAAGTGTCAGGGAATGCAAGGAGAGAAGCTGTGGTAAACTGTTTTTTGAGCGTGTCGAACACATTTTGTTGTGCCATCCCCCAGGTGTAAGGCATGTTTTTCTTTGTTAGATCATTAAGGGGGCAGGCAATCTGCCCGAATCCATTAATAAAATATTGATAATAGTTACAAAGTCTGAGGAAAGATTGAAGCTGCTTGAGCTTTGTAGGTGTGGGCCAATCAAGGATAGTGTCGACCTTGTTATTTTGCATGCCGATGCCATCAGCGGATACTGTTATACCTAAAAAGTCAACTTTTTGGGTGTTAAATATGTGTTTTTCGGGTTTTGTGTAAAGGTTATTTTTGTGTAGCCTGCGCAATACTTCCTTTATGACCTCAGAGTATTCTTCGTCAGTTTTGTTTTTGGTGAATATGCACATGTTGTTGAGATAAATGATAACCGTGGCGTACATGTCATTAAATATATTGTTCATCATCTGCTGGAAAGTGGGAGGAGAGTTAGTCATCCCGAAATACATTACTACTGGTTCGTAGACCCCCAGGGGTGTTACAAATGCGGCCTTCTATTTATCACCTTCCTTGATGTGGATGTTATTGTAACCCCACCTAAGATTGAGGCAGGTGAATTTATCTGTGCCTTTCAGGCGATCAACGAGTGCTGAAATGAGTGGGAGAGGGTATGAATTTTTTACTGTACCCTCATTTAAGTACCAATAGTCCATAACAAATTGTTTTTTGCTAGTTTTCTTGGGAATAAAGAAGACTGGAGCGGTCTGAGGAGATTTTGATGGGCGAATGTAGCCCTTTTCTTGTTTGGAAGTGATGAAATTCCTGACTTCTTCTAGTTCAGCATTGGAGAGTGGAATTACCCAACCCTTTTTTGGTACAAAGTTGGGTTTGAGGTTGATGGTGTGGTCCCAGGGTTTTCATACAGACATGTGCTTAGACTCCTCTTTGCTAAATACATTGAGGAACTTGTGGTATTGTTTTGGTACCTTCTCTGTGAGTCCTTCTTCGATGGAATGAATTGCTGGATTCCAGACCTTGAAATGGAGTGAACAGAGAAATAACTAAAGGAGGACAACACCTAATCTAGGTGTTGTGCGACCTCTGCAACGGTATGGATGGTGCGGTGACGGGTGTCTAGCCAGATGTGGACTAGAATGTGGTAATCGGCAATTAGGAAGTTAACCATTCCTAGGTAGAGCATAAAATGTGTTTCAATGATGAGCATGTGATAATGGGCACAAAGATGGCAAATGCAGAGTGAGATTTGGAAGACTAAGAAGAGTGGTAAACAAATGAAGCGGCCCCTGCTGTAGTTCGGGCTACGACACTACCGCTTACCGTTACGTTCCTTGACTTCTCCTTATCCCGGACTTACGATTTCTACTTTCGAGGTCACGTGACTCCTTCCCATGATCACGTGACTTGGCCACACTTTATCTTATCTATTGTACCTTAGGGGCACGTGCTAGTTCCCACGATCACGTGCCTACAGGTCGACCTAGACTTGCCTAGATCCATGATGTCACTATGACATCATGCCTCATGGCTACCACATTCCTTACTTCCTAGACCTGCCCTAGAGTACACTGCTTGGTCCGTGCACTCTATCGTAGTAGTATATATAGTGGTAGCAATGCGACTGGGTTAGCCAGTCTTATTCATTTGTTCTACCCTCCACACTGTGGGGCCTGGATACACTTGAGTACTGCTCACTTCCTTTCCTTTGCCGGTTGACCACCGTTATAGGGTCCTCGTCGTATTTATCGTTCTTGGCGACACTCGGGCCATCCTAGCTAGAGGCTAGGCCGCCCTCGTTGGAGTTGGTTCTTGCTGTTACACGAGAATGTGATAATCGAGGACTAAGAAGTTGATGGTGCCCAAGTAAATCATGTACTGGGCAAGAAATGTGATATGACAAGCATGCAGTAACATTGCATGGGAGACGGCAAAGGCAGAGTAAGATTGATGGTAGTAAGAGTGGTAAACAAGAGAACTGGCCCCAAAAGTGGAGAGGATTCAAGTGAATAGGACTAAGGAAAAGTAGACAACAGAGAGGAGTGGGTTTATATAGTGAGTAGTGATAGGTTTAGGGTAGGTTGTCTGAGTCCCAAATAGTTTAGGGCCAGTGTGAGAGGATGAAACATGAGGTGAAAGCAAGGTAAACATGAGTACAGTGAGAAGTCCATGTGTGTTATAGTTCAGGACCTATACACTATGTTTTTAACTTTTCTTTACTATTAAGCTTAATAAATTCCTTTTTCTTTTTGAAATCACATGACCAGTGCATGTGACCATGAGACTTCTCACATGATCTGAGGTCTAGCCCATGATGTCATCATGACGTCATGCCTCATGTCTTTCATCTCTGTCTCCTTTCCCATAAGGATACTTCTTTCTTCCCACATGGACTTCTCACTGTCCTCATGGTTACCTTGTGTTTCTCTCATGTTCCTTCTCTCATGCTGGCCCTTAACTATTTAGGACTCAGATGACCTACCCTAAACATCCTGTACTTACATATAAAAACCCTCCCCCTTTGTCATCTACTCCTCAGTCCTATTCACTTGATTACTCTCCTACTTAGGGGGCCTGGTCAATTGTTTACCACTCTTCTTTACTCTCAATCTACTCTGCACTTGCCGTCTCCTGTGCTACGTTATTGCATGCTTGTCGTCCTTTGTACCAAGTATATGAGTTACTTGGGCACTGTTAACTTCCTAGTACTCGATTGTCATGTCCTCATCCACATCTGGTTAGACGTCCGCACTCGCACCATTCACACCATAGCCGAAGTTGCCCAACGCCTAAATTAGGTGTTGTGCTTTAGTTGTTCTTTCATTCCCATTTCACTTGAATAGGACTGCCGTGAGGCTGACCCTGTTCGCTCTCCCTCACCTTTGACGTTTTATGTGCTCTCATGTCTGCACAGACCATCTAGCATTCCAACAGCAGCAAGCTGCTATCAACTTCTATGCTGCCACTCGTATCATCCGTGTCTCGCCTGCACCAGAGCTGCCTCAACTTTTCGCCCCTAACTTTACACACTATCTAGGCAAACTCCTGCCAACTTATGACAAGGTCAACCCCAATGATCACCCCATCAAACAACCAAGAGAATACTTCCTCACTCCTATTCCTGTTGAAAGCATACAGGTGGTAAGGTAGAGGAATACCTGACACTCACCAAGGTTAAAGAGGTTGGTTTTTTGGGAGATGGTTGTGGTAAGAACACAAGATGCTATTTGAACTCAGACGACTGAGTTCCAACTTATATACTACATAGACCGTGTGACTATTTCCTAATAAGGTAAGCTACACTACAACTAGTAAGTAATAAGTAGTGTTGAGAGCTACTACATGGTGCTCAATCAACACTCCCCCTCGCTTAGCTGCCTATCTAAGGTGCATAAGCGAAGAAAGCACTCATTCAAGGTGCTATGGGTTGGTCATAGAAGACTAGCCCAAGTTGCGATCTGAACTGATCAAGTTTAACATGTCCAAGGTTTTTAGTGAACATGTCTGCAGGGTTGTGTGCCCCTTTGACAAAGAACAGTTCTACTAAACCTTCATGGATGAACTCCCTAACACTGTGCCATTTGATGTCTACATGTTTATTGCGTTTTTCGGTAATGGGGTTTGATCCCATGAATATGGAACCTTGGTTATCACCACAAATCAGTATTGGGTGTAACTTCTATCCTAGTTCTCCCATTAAGGAACGCAACCATACCACCTGCTTGCTACAATCAGAAAGTGCAATGTATTCAGCTTCTGTAAAAGAATAGGCAATGCGCTGTTGTTGGCATGATTGCCAGCTGAAGATGCAATTAGCTAGTTTAATAAACCAGCCAGTCTGAGAGCGACAGGTGTTTGGATCAGATGCCCAATCAGAATTGGTATATGTGATCATACTAGCCTGAGAGGCTCCATCAAAGACAATGTAACAGAGTGGAACAGCAAAGGAACCAACTCCAATGAGGACGACCTAGCCTTGAGCTAGGATGGTCTGAGTGTCACCAAGAATGATAGATACGATAGTAGCCCTATAATGGTGGCTAACCGGCAGAAGGAGAAAATAAGTGGTACTCAAATATCCCAGGCCCCACAAGGTGAAGGGTAGAACAAATGAATAAGACTAGCGAATACAGATGAGCTACTACCCCTTATATAGTGTCTACCTATCGTGCACGGACCAAGCAGTGTACGTTAGGGCAGGTAAAGATAAGAAGATAAGAAAGGAGTGTGGTAGTGGCGAGGCATGATGTCATAGTGACATCATGGATCTAGGCTAGTCTAGAGTGGCCTGTAGGCATGTGATCGTGGGAACTAGCATGTGCCCCTAAGGTACAATAAATAATAGAAAGGTGGCCAAGTCACGTGACCTCGAAAGTAAAGATCATTAGTCTGGGATAAAGAGAGTCAAGGGATTGTAACAGTAAGCGGTAGTGTCATAGCCTGAACTACAACAGACAAGGGAGTAGTATTGGGTACCAAGTAGATACTGACATATGTAGAGTGCCTTGTTGAGGTGCTCTGACGATGGTTTGGCAGCATGCCGAGATAGGGCGGTCACAGCATAAGCTATGTCTGGTCTGGTCCCTAATGTAATATATAATAAGGATCTGATCACTTGTTGGAAGTGAGATTGCAGTTCTGGGTCAACTGGGCCATTGTAATCAAGAGGATAATACCCCTGTGGAAGGGGAGTGGGAACGACTCTAGCATTCTGCATTCCGAATTGTTCAAGGACTTTTTCTAGGTAAGTGCACTGATCAATCATGATCTTGCTGCCAGTCCGATGAATTCTCATGTGTAGAAACTCCTTTGCAGGGCCTAGGTCTCTGCATTCCTACTTATGCATAAATGCAGTTTTTACCTCTGTAACCATGGCTTTATCAGGACCACAGAACAGGGCATTGTCGATATAGATGATGGCAACCACTATTTGGGTGCCTTTCTTCCGGTATAGGAAAATACCAGCATCAGACTTCAAACATTCGAAGCTGAGGTCTTTCATGGACTCATTAAAAGTCTCCCACCAGGCTAGTCCAGCTTGTTTAAGGCTATACAGGGCACATCACAGACGGAGCACTTTATGCTCTTGCCCTGGGACTACAAAACCTTCAGGTTGTT
>JBBPLC010000548.1:0-16805 GCA_038089535.1 Hemileccinum rubropunctum
CAGATGCTGGCAATCTAACGGGGACCGAGTCATTCTTCACTTCCGACGTCTATCTTATTCCTGTCATCGAAGATGACCCCCTACTCCGTAGGTTATCTTCTTTTCCGCAATCATCATTTCTACATCATCGTCTAGAGCTCGATTTTGACGACGGCTGGTCCGACGACGACGACGGGTCGTCCTTTGAACACGGTTTAAACCCGCCTTCAGACCTCCCCAGTGCCCTTGGACGCATTCGAATCCTCGAAAAGAAATTGCATCAGGCGCAAAACGACCTGTCGGACTACAAAAGACTCGTTACTCAAAATCTGAACATTTCCGAGATCATAGGCGATCCTGGTCCATCGACCAGCGAGGCACTCCGGGACGATGATACGCAATACTTCCAGAGCTATGGATACAGCGGTATGTATCGTCTTGTTGACACGGCGGTTGATGGCTAATTTATGCTCTTCCAGATATTCACGCTGTAATGATACAGGATAAAGTCCGGACATCCTCATATGCTTCATTTATCCTCAAAAATCCCATTTTGTTTCGTGACGCCATCGTTCTCGACGTTGGGTGTGGAACTGGTATCCTTTCCCTATTCGCAGCAAAATCCGGCGCAAAACACGTCTATGCCATCGAGGCCAGTGATATAGCTGAAAAGGCTGCAAAGATCGTCCAACAAAACGGGCTGGAGAACCTCGTTACGTACGTTCTTTGTTCCGTCCAATCGTCGTGTCATCTTACCCTCGCTGGTAATTCAAGCGTGATACGCGGGAAAGCAGAAGAAATCACTCTGCCCGATGGCGTTGATCACGTCGACATTATCATATCCGAATGGATGGGCTATGCACTCCTCTATGAATCGATGCTTGATTCTGTTCTGCGTGCACGTGATAGATTCCTCCGTCCAAATGGTGTCATGGCCCCAAGTCAATGCAGAATGATGCTGGCGCTCTGCGAGGGCAGTGGAGTCATAAAGGATAGGGTAGATTTCTGGAACGACGTGTACGGTACGTCTCTGCTCGATCGTCCATCCTTGTGCGATTGCAGACCGCGACCACAACCAGGCTTCGACCTTTCCGAAATGACGCATGAAGCTTACGACGACGCCATCCTTGACGTCGTCAGCCCGGAGTCAGTAGTCAGTGAACCATATCTACTCAAAGTAAGATTCCCTTTTGTTCCCCATTCTTTGTTGTCGTAGATGAGTGAGCTATTCCTCAGGATTTCCATCTCCAATCCACCACGCCCCGCCAACTTGAATTCTCATCCGCGTTTTCACTCACGTCGACCTCACCCATGCGCACCAAAATCCACGCGCTCGTGCTCTATTTCGACACGTTCTTTACCACCACCAGCGAACCTCTCCCACCTGACGCCCCAGTGAGGCTCATCAAAGACGGTGACGTTACCCTCGCAGAGGTATGGCCAATCGCGGGTAAACCACCGCCCAAGCGCAGAGCCAGCGTGGGTCCGGGTTTGAAAGAACGCGAAGACAAGCGCGTCATTAGTTTTAGTACGGGACCAATGAGTCAGCCGACGCATTGGATGCAGACGCTCTTCCTGCTCAAAGACCCGATCTCTGCCGAGGAGGGTACGTATCGTTGTTTCGGTTTCCTCACTTTCATTCTACTGACGGGCCTTTTTCCCCGTTAGGTACGGTCGTCTCTGGCATGTTTTACTGCAAAAAGAGCGAGGGAAATTCGAGGGAACTCGACGTCGAGATTCATTATTCTGTGAGGAAGAATACGGGTGCACCAGCGAGCGAGATGGTCGTGCAGATGTATAGGGTTCGATAGTGTCGTACCGTGTGTAAGACGATCCAACGTACGAACAGTTGGGAAAGTCATTAGCATTAGGATGTCAATGAAGCACGGGAATCGATGTACACGTAAATGTATGGGATTACTATCCGCAAGCGCTGGTACCAAGAGTGTTCGCCGCGGCAACTACTAGTTAGTAACAAGTAGGATTACATATGGTATTGGTTATGTGCGCGAGTCCCTGAGTAAAACAAAGAATTCGATGAGTCCAACAAGATTGCAAAATATAAGATGAGCGTGCAAGTTTAGTAACAGGTCCTATCCAATCCTATTAAAACGTCCGGTCTGCATCACAAGAGGCACCGACAGAAGACTCGTGTGCGATGTGCGTGCCAGTGTGTGACGACCGCAAGGAAGAGGAAAGAGCCGGTCGTAGCGGCATACTCGACCTCACGCTCTCGCAGCTCGGCCGACTATGCTGGAGGCCGCCATCGATAACGCTCCCTCTTGCTGCCGTTCCTATCCCAGCCATGCCCATCGAATGCATCTCAAATACACCCGCCGGGTCGCTCGTCTGAGAGTCACTTCTGTCGTGCCACGCCATCAGCAAGGCAGACGTGAGCTCGGGCGACGGCGCGCGCGGCGAATCAAGTCCGAGGTCGGCAAGGTCCGAATCCCGCGGTGGGAATTTGTATTTGGACGAACGAAGCGAGGTGGCCTCCCCCGCTTCGGTGCCGACAAGCGTGTCGCACCAGGTGCTGACATGGGAGTCCCGGCCATATATCTCCATGTCAGTGAGAGAGCCACCCAACCGTAGCTTGGATCTCTGCATGCCAAATTCGGTGCCGTCGTCGTGCTCGACGCGCGTCCCGCCGCTGTTGACCGTGTTTTGCGAAGGATGGTGTTTGTGTAGGGAGGAATCGTATAGGAGCGTGCACTGGTCGACGCTCGACTGCGAATTGCTTCGTGTGCTCCGGTAAGCTCCATACTGCAATTTTTGATCCGACCTTTCTTCTTCTTGCCCGAGAGGAGAGGACCGCCGCAATCGCCTCCGTGCAACTAACCATCGCAGCGCGAACAGTGCTAAACAGAGCACGAAGAAGCCAACAAGCCCGATGAGGATTTCGAGGCCAATAGAACGCTGTAATCCGCCGCTCTGCGAACTCGAACTTTGGTGAGACGACCCGCTGCCCAAGGGTTGTTTCAACACGCGAACTTGGTCAAACTCCTCCATAGCCTGAGTCGCATTCGTGAGACCGAGTAAACCAAGGGTTGGGTTGATTCCAAAAGCAACAGAATCGTTGAAATTCCCGTTGGCGTCGGGTTGTTCGTATGCCATGACGGTGTAGACGTTTCGCATGAAGGGAACTCCAAGGATCATGTCACTACTGTCAAAGGGCGCCGTGAGTTGCGAGGGGTCGGTCTGTATGAGACCCGTGCAATACTCCGAGTTCTGTTGCCCGGCGGGCTCCGTAGTGAGGTCGAGAGGATGAATCGGAAGTTCACTTTGACCACCCAAAGTGATGGTCATGTTGAGTGGGGTTGCACACGGGACGTAATCTGCGAGCAGTAGGTAAATAACTTGCCAGGTCGTGAAACAAAATTGCCGCACAATTCCCATCAGAGGCAGGGCTGATCCCCAATGCTCCGTAAATTCCGTTGGCCAGTGTAGGCGTTGTAATTATCAAGGGTACGCCTGAATCCAGGAGAGCGGTTGGTTCAGACGCACCCGATAGCGACTGCAGTGCAACTGGATACGCTTGACCATTGACATAGACTGTAATAGCACGAACGGTAGTCTCCCAGAATAACGTACCGACGCTCTCGCTTACAAGGGACGAATAACGAATCTGTGAAGGATCTGGAACAATTTCGGGAGGATGTCGACCAATGCCAAGAAGGGAAGGTATTTGGTTGAATCCGGGACGAGCAAGAGTAAGCGAGAAGAAAGGTTGAGAAGGGGCATCAGTAGCCGGCATGAGAGAGAGTAGATTGGAGGAAAAGGTCGCTCCATCTGGAGCATTACCCGTGCTCGCGGGTATGATTTGCTGAATCAAAGAATTCGAGGGAAGGGCGAGACCAAGAATGCCATCAAAGTTATATGATAATGGTTCATCATTAACAGTCGTAGCTGCAGCTGTATAATGTCTGAATGGCGTAGTTGTCAGAAACGGAGTATGCTCACTGACCTAGTGCTTGATTTGGGATGATATAACCTCCAATCTGTACTTGGTCCCATACAATAGGACCATCGACAGTTCCAGCAAGGTATTGCATCGTAAGAGTAGCACCCGTTGATTGTGAGGAACTCGGATCGTACAGACGCCCATTCGTTGCTGAGCATGAGGCCGATGAGCATGACTTGGATGCAATCCACTAGGCAACTAAATTTAAGTAGGCTGGAGGTAGAGGAAGACGTTTCTCACGAGATCTGAAGAGCCTGTATCAACTTGCAGCGACAAGTTTTGTTGAGAAGATCCCACCTGCACTGGGACGGTGTACGCTCTGCGAATCAATAGATAGAATCAATATCATGTGAAATCTTCAAAAGGGGAGAGAGAAAAGGATGGAACATATTACTATTGATGAATTTCGAACATGGTAGGGCAAAAGTAGCCAACAGTCCACGTCACGAAATTAAACTTGGACGTACACTGAGTAGTAACTCGTCGAAACCATGTCCATGCTCAGTACGATCCCAGAACTTCCGCCGTCTCCATCTACCGACGATGCTCGTTCCAAGTTGTTTTTCCCCCTGGCGTGAACGTCATGAAGGATCGTCATGACAATTCAAAGCTTTAGAGAACGAGAAGCGCGAAAGGAAGGGTTGCAAGGGGATTATTGCTGCCAAATCCAGGGGTCCCCACAAGTGCAGTTATTTAAAGTTGGTGAGCGGTGTGGTACCGCCGCGTGTGAGATTGAGACGTTGTCAATTATGGGCAGCAGAGAGCTCGACAAGGTAGATGAGAAAAAGGAACGACGGGATAGTCACTAAATGAGAAGATGAGGATTTAGAGAAGGAAAAGGGAACAACTTGAAGGGTAAGCTGGCAAGCAACAAAATGGAGGACACCCACAAAAAAACTTTGGTGTCACTGCAAGGGACTGTTCCGGACCATGTCACTGTTCGCGTGAACCTGGTTGACGCGTTGACTCACGTTTGTAATTCACTAAAATTTCGTTGTCCTCCGAGAACTTGAGTACGTACATTATCTGGGTCCATCAACGAAATTTTGGCCATCGTTACGCCCGTCCACTCAGACTCTACGACAGTAAACTGCAACATTTTCAGCTGGCCGTTCGAATGAGCGAAGCACAATATTCAGGGCGTTTACCTTGCCAAATATATTCAAGCCTACTGGCCCGAAGCCACATCTATATCCGTGTCAACGACCTCCACTTTGATCCGCCGGGACGACCACTCAGCTTGCGGGCCTTCAGGATCTGTACAACTTGCGCAAGGTTGCTTATATACTTTTTCGTCAGGCTCAGCTGAGGTCGGCTGCACCGTGCGCGTCGGACGATTATTCAAGCGCACACTGTCACCTTGACCGTAGCTATCGATGAGCCGACTGTCCTCCATGGCTAGTAGGGGCCAGTTCAGAAGTCGTCATTCCAATGCCAGGGGCGGCAGAAACTCAACTAAGCCTCCACTCACACATTGCAAGTATCACCGGTCACCTCTACCATTTTCTCTTGCTGACCTCTTTTTTGAAAGTCCTATCACTCCCCATTGTCAGTTTCAGGTCCTTGCCGTTCTCACAGTCGGTGCAGCAGCCGCTGACCAGTTTCAGGGTCATCATGAAGCACTCCAAAAATCCGTGTCTGGGTTTACGAGCGAACTGTTAGAGACGACACCGCCCCTGCCTGGTCTCGATCGGACGATTGTGATTCGTTCACGTCGGTTACATCTGACGCTAGGGGTGATGTCACTTGAAGACTCGGAGTCTAGCACCAGTTTTGAAAGTGGGGCGAATAATTCGAAAAAGACACTCTCAGGAGCTCTCTCGCTCTTGTCCTCACTTCGACCACAAATATCAGCGCTGCTGTGCGGCGCTCCTCTCAAAGTCCCTCTCCAAATGATGAGCATCATGCCACCAGATGGCGGAAACCCAGACAAGGCACATGTCTTATGGCTTGGACCCTCGCTCGAGGATGGCGATGCACAGCGGCTATTGCAAGTCGGCGGTGAATGCCAGTGTTGTATTTTCATCGCTTCGCTGACGAGTTGTCAGAGATGGTGAATAAGACGTTTACAGAAGCAGGTTTTATTAGCGACCGTCGTCCCCTGAAGGTTCGTGATTTAGCTTTTCTTGTCATGGATAGGGGCGCTAAGTTCTGTCAGCTACACTGCACGATTCTTAACACGACCTATCGCAAGCCCAGGACAAGAGGGCCGCGTGAGGGTTTTTCGTACAGGTCGTTGCTCGGGTCGACCGCCGCACAAGCAATCCTGCTAGAACGAGAAGATGCTGACTGGCGCCAGCCTGTCAAGGTGAATTTCGGAACATGGCATGTAGACGAGATTCAGATATGTAAGATGGGGAGTTATGGGCCCGAGGGTGAGTACGAGAGCTGTGGAGGGCTCATGTTGAATACGAATATGTAACACATGTACTTGGCTGTAACTACGTAGCGCTATACTGTACGGCATCGGCGGCACAGGTGTGGCCACACAGGATGCCCGATGCGTGACGGATTCAAAGAGCGATTCAAAGACCGCCTTGTATCATCGTGCGACTTCTTGTCTCGCTCACCACCATCACCTCCAACAGCGCCCGCTCTACCAACAACGTCCCACTTTCTACGTTCACATAATGTCTGAAATTAGGAGGAAACTTGTTATCGTCGGTGATGGTGCTTGTGGAAAGGTCTTTCTCCTCCTCTTGCCGTCCCCAACTTGCGTTCTGATTTCCGCTCTAGACCTGTTTGTTGATAGTTTTCTCCAAAGGGACATTCCCCGAGGTACCTTCTTGTTCTTCCATTTACTTGCTCGTGCTTTGACCTATTTCGTATTTGCCTAGGTTTATGTCCCCACTGTGTTCGAGAACTACGTGGCAGATGTTGAAGTTGACGGCAAACATGTCGAGCTGGCGCTATGGGATACCGCTGGTCAAGAAGACTATGATCGGCTCCGGCCCCTCAGCTATCCTGACTCTCACGTCATTCTAATCTGCTTTGCCGTCGACTCTCCAGACTCGTTGGACAACGTACAGGAAAAGGTCCGTTTCATCTTCGAATTACCCATTCTTCCGTTCTATCAGCACCTCCTATTCTAGTGGATTTCCGAAGTCATGCACTTTTGCGCCGGTTTACCAATCATTCTTGTCGGTTGCAAGAAGGACCTTCGGCGTGATCCTCGAGTAATCGAGGAGCTCAGGAAGACAAGCCAACGTCCCGTCACTCCCGAGGAGGTGAGTTGCCACAGTCTCATTTCACCCTCACCTAATTAATTTGTCAATGTGCTATAGGGAATGGCCGTGGCTAACAAGATTGGAGCGAAGCATTACCTCGAGTGCTCAGCACGAACGGGAGAGGGTGTTCGTGAGGTCTTCCAGTACGCTACTCGGGCTGCGCTTTTGAGCAGGCCCAAGAACCACAAGAAACACGGCTGTGTGGTCCTGTAGACTACTTACTAGGATAACCTCTCATTTTATCCTAAACTCCGATGTTGTTTCTCCTCCCTCTCGCTACCTGTCCCCTCTATTCTCCTTTTTGTCCAGAGTTCATACCCTTCACGACTGGTACTTGTTCTGCAATCTTCATGATCTGACCACCTTTGTCGTATGGCTGCGAACTCTGTCAACCATTCAAATTTACAAGTTGAATGTCGAACTTTGAACAACTTCAGCTGCTTGCCGGTTGCCATCTCGCGCCGCAAGGAGACAGTGACTCCGCAGCAAGTTGCCAGCAACCATAACCTCGAATGCAATTTAGTTGCGGATACAGAGTACAGGGCAGACAGCCTGGCCTCGCTACAATTGGATTTCGCACTCCCAAGCCGCTTCGCCAAGATCGACCATTGCTATGCAACAAGACATGGGTTCCATTGTCTATGTTTCGGTATACGGTTAGTATAACAGACCGGACAGGTGAGTCAGCACGGTGCCAAGGATCGGCACAGCCTGTGTGCTGAACGTTGAACAGCTAGCTTGCCTGTGCCAGCTAAAGTTAGACATGCATAACATGCTGCAAGAGTTCGGTACCAAGTTTTGGCCGACAAGTGTTCGCAACACCAACTTTTCCGAGTCATATGCCAGTTCTGCCCGTAATTGGAACCATAAAGACGGGAAGGCTTCTTTTGCACAGCTTTAGCATTCTCGTTGCCCCCGAGCCTCCCTAGTACCGATGACAGGTTTGCTGGTTCCCCAAGGACCTACTCGTCGGTTAACCGGGGACTACAAGAAAAAGAAAAGGTAGTAGATTGGAGGAAGTCGGGAATCGGCAAGAAATGTGTTTCGGGCTGCCATCACGGCGTTTTTTGCGATGCGACTCAGCCGCACCAATACTGTGTGTCCACGTGCCTGTCATGCTCTCAGGCTAAGTACGACTAATGTGCGACTTGCTTATGGACACGCTGAGCGTGCCTATATTTACGTTCTGCGACCTGATTTTTGATTCGCGGTCCCTTGAGGGAGAACCAGTGAGGTGTGCTCTCCTTTTTCTATGATAGTGATCAGTGCCTGACGCACTGCAGGGCAATAACTCATGCGATACGAATGACAGAAATCCGATGATTTGTAGGCACAGGCGTCGATGGGGCAGGGGACGTCATGTGGTCAGGCCAGGGGTTTGCCTCGCCTTGGTACCTTGGCCATCCTGTGATGCCAAGCTCCAACTTATAATTGAAGTAGTTTCTCTTCGCACCAAACGATGAACGTTTTCACGACGCCATTGACTCCTGCGCTGTGGAACGATCAGCGGGGCTTGGCGCTCAGCGTCACCAATTGTGCCCTGAACGCGGCACTCAGTTGAAGTAAGCTTTCATGAGAGTGTATATTACAGTTCCGAAATGAAGGGCTGATTCCGACCATAAGCAGTAGAGTGTCATAATCAAGTGACGCGTCGCGGAGCGCTCAGCAGTCAGGCAAAAGTGTCTTTTGGACTTTGTAACTGGCAGGAACGAGGAGTGGGAGTAATTCCACCCGGTGCGAGGAGATCAACGGCATCAGGGCTGATATTGATTTCCACCGAGAGTCACCCACCGTGACCACGTTGTCCGCGATTCGAGGAAAAATCGCCCGGTGATTCCTCGCATTGCCCAATTGGCTACACACACGCTCTCCCATCGTCATCGCGTTTTGATCTGGACCGCTGTTTTCCGTGAGATCGGAACATGCCGAGATTAAATGAAGAAACTGAGTGCGCTGATGTCGGGAATGCCAGTGGTGCATGAAGGAGAGGACCTGTGTACGAACTCCATTTTTACATACTATTTCAGCGAGTTTCAGAGTGATTTTTGCGATACATCATGGTTGGCATCGTAGTCCTGAACATGAGGTACCCATTCGCTTGGTGCGGGAAGGAAGGAGGGTGATTCCGGAAAGTCCATTACCAAAAGACTTCGTGAATTTCGAGGGTGGCTAGCGAGGACCTTCAGGAACACCAGATATCGTTGAAATGATGGGAAACATAATGTCAGGTACTAAGTGATCGCGATAGTCGGACATGTCGATGATGCAAGCGCCGCGGTACGGCTTGTCACGGTCGGCATACGAGTGGTCGTCGATCTCTTGGACGGCGTTGCATTTGTAGTCACCGTACTGACTATGCTCAGAATTTTCGACGTGCGTCACTTTGAAAAGTATAATATACTAGTAGTGACATCACCCGCTCGTGCATTTACGTAGCCCGAAACTTTGGGTTTAAACATGAGACAGACGGACCTTGAGGTCGTCACGGCGTCTTGAGGAACAATAATCGTTACCCCCAGGGGATGGGTACATATCCAGAACTGGCTAGATGTCAAGCAGCTCTAGATCGTCCTAGCACAGCCCAACATCCAGGCCCATCCCCCAAAATAGGCAGCGGAGCACTCCACACCACTTATGATCGACTATTTGAACGGGCACGCAATCCCACTCGATGTTTCTCCTAACATCCGAGTCTTTGTCTACAAACATCCGACCGCCCATCTTCCCCTTTCCTCATTCCGACAACTTGATAACCCAGATGGTCCTTGTGCTATAAAGTTTGCCATATATCGATATTGACACCCAACAATTTCCATATCTACCCCGCTCCTAAAGATGATTCGTTTCGAGGGCATGGCACAGGAGGTCATGGAGGCCATGTGCACTCCGATGCACCAAATCCTGCCCACTCGCTATCCAAACTCAACGTCCCCGATTATCCCCTCCGTTAACCATCCCTCGCCATCTGGTATCCTTTTTCTTGGATCCATGACTGCAACCATGGACCGCGACCTACTCAAAAGCCATCGTATCACACACGTCGTCCAGGTCCTCGATGCGCCATGGGCCCCGATATCAGAAAAAGATGGTTTTCGATGTCTCAGGATAGATATTCACGACAAGCCTAGCGCTGATCTAAAACCGCATCTCGAAAGAGCATGTCAGTACATCGCCGGAGCGCTCACCAGTGGTGGAAATGTACTCGTTCACTGTCAGCAGGTGCGTCACATCCAAGACACTCCCATGATATCACACAATTGGCTGACACCTGGGTTAGGGTATATCCCGATCACCTGCCATCGTCATCGCTTACCTAATCTATAATCTCGGAATGTCGTATGACCAGGCGTATGCGCTCGTCAAGCGTCATAGACCTTGTATCAATCCAAACCCCGGATTCGTTGCAGCGCTTCGCGCATGGGAAAGCAAATGGCACTCTACAGCGTCGTATCCTCCCCCACATCCTTCTCCACAGTTTCGCCGTGCTAATACCTCCTATGTTTCGTTGGGAAATGGGGATGGCGTCATCGAGAGCGACGCAATTGTATCACATCCACCACAGTGTGCGAGGGGCATGAGCTACTCTTCCTGATTAAAATTGTGGTATTCACTCGATAGCCGTGCGGCGTCTTGACGTGTTCGCGCCGAAGTATCGTCATCACCATTACCCATCGTTCACTCCCCAGTCGCTTTGCAAACGTGTTCACCTACACGTCATGACAATACCCTCAGCAGTGACCAACAAGCAAACGATTAGGATTTCCCACTCAATTCCACTTTTTCTTCATCTTCGTCGTAACGTTGCTTTCTTTTTGCTTTCTTTCTTGGAGGAAAATATAGGGCTTCATCGCTTACAGTGTGTTTGGCTGCAGGAGCGTTTGTGGTGGTGAGCATGTATGATTATGCATTCACTTATATCTCCGTACATGGAAGGTGTGAGAGCTCATCAAATCGATTCGTTGCTACAATTTCTTTTCGGGAGCATATCTACAAAGTGCCGAATACGCTGCACTGAGTGAAATGTCTATTGAGGTTACGGATACTGTGGTGGAAGAGGTATTAGTAAAAGAAGCAAACGGGCGGTTACCAATCAGATCTTATGAACGAGGGCAGTAAAAAAAACACGATAAACCGCGAGAGGAAACATTGGGGCAAAGGTGCCAACTACTGGGCTTTGCAAGAACCGCGCAATCAAAGAAAGTGATGCCGAAAACGAAGTGGAGAAACCCGAGATAGACATAATGTAAGTTCTTCACTGCCGACACGTGCAAGATGGTTGACGAGGAGGTTTAAGGAGACCGGGTTACATACCGTTCATGCGACAGGGTAAAGTAATGGAACACATTCCTCTATGCCATTTGCAATGCTTGTGGTGACGCGGTGGAGGAGAGATTTGTCTATTTCGCATCTGAGGTACCCGAAGACCTTCGCTGAAGGACTGCTTGTATTGCATAAAGCAAGTCTACGGTGAGCTGGGCAGTCCGAGGAAACATCTTGAGCAAGGACAGAAGGCAACTGTACCGCACAGATGTATCGTTAACCGATACCGATCGCAATGCAAGGGAACTTGACGTGAATAATCTGGTTCCTTTTCCATGATCTAATCTATCACTTAGTGACAGTCGTGTTTACATGCATGACCGTTTTAAAACAGGGATACATACTTGAAAACACCACTAAGCTGATCACGCTACCAACTTGAGGTTGGGTTGGGTTCCACGTTTGTGCCAGAGGCTGGTTTCCGAATTATGCAACGAACGTCAATATATCAAATAGAGTGAAGGGTATGGAGTACCTGGAATCAATGGATCGGACCTTGTGGGTCGAATATTTCCCGAAGAGTACGGCGTAAAGAGTTTTCTCTAATAATTTCCAACCAACCAAAAACCAACCGGGAGTCGGACACGAACGAAGACACCGTGCTGAGACCTCCAGGACCTCCACACATGTAAGCACGGTTCACTAGATCTCCACACGCACTCGAAAAGGGTAACATGGGCCTGGATGCGTGAAAACGATACATTCTTCCAGTTCTTGTCCGTTATCGAAGGTGTTATCGATACGAATTTTCTGGGAAATGTTTGAAAAGGTGACGAAAGCTCGTGCTACCCATTGTATATTCCTTCCGGAAACGCCGGACCTCCAGCAAAGGTGATACGATTTGTCCCGAGGTGGGGCCTCCAAACTGTTCCGAGGTTTTACTGGACAATCTAAAAGGCGAAGGTCGAAGATCCAAGGTAAGTTTGGTCCGATGGCAGTCGGAGTCCACTGAGTCCCTTATGTAAGTTCTCACTTTCTCCCGTTGAGCGGTCATGAGCGACCGGTCGAATCTCGCTCTTACAGCAGCCAAGGAATCGTTCTGAATTGGAAGGCAGCTGCTTTACAGAGAGGTTTGTCATTGCATCATTACTGCTGTGATCATGTACTATCTGAATCTTAGCACTGTAGCACTTCAAGGTCGACTCCAGCTTGGTCTTTTGCGCAGCTGGGGGACACGAGGTCCAGGAACGAACAGACTCGGAGAGCAAGTGTCACCGAAGGGTATTCTTCGTCGCCAGAGCGGTCATCCAGGGTCGTCCTCGCCTCTCCACTCCTGACAACGCCGGCGCTCCGTGTAATTATTAGTTCCGTTCACTTCGGCCACACAATGCCCACTTTGCGGTGGTCGATGCGTCACATTACAGTGTTGCTTGAACGACCATTCCCTAATCTGACCCTCCAGCTCGAATTGGGTATCTGATATCCTATGTACTCGTTCAATCGAAAGGTAGCACTTCAACCATTTTATTGGAAGAATGTTACTACCGTCGTGTTCGGTTGACATTCATGGAATGTCCGTGAGTGATCTTGTATCAGATGGGAATACTTTACTGAAACTCTTGTGCGATAAAACGAATTTGTTCATCTACACCAGTGCATGGAAGTCATCTCTTGATGCTGTCCATGTCCGCGTTTCGCTCTCCAACCCTGGCGATCATCGCAAGATATAAAAAATAAACCCTTCGACGTCAAGTTTGTGCGCATTTATTGTCTCGAGCGATATCTCGGTTCTGTCTTCAGATGACCTCGTCGATGGTCGACGTGAAAATCCAGGCGCATGAGTCTGTCGAAGTTGGATCAATCCCCTTGCAACAGACAAGAAAATCGTCAGTAATCGATCGGGAGTTAAATCAGCACGGCATGGGTCGCTATCAATGGTACGTACCGTCATCATCTAGTTCTGTCCCAACATATCTATTGTAAAAATGCTAGGTTGATCTGGGCTATCTGTGGCGCTGGATTTTTCTTGGATATTGTGTGGGCACAGGCATTTGGACTCGCATTGTTGAACATACAGCGTGAACTTGGATATTCGGACAAAGAATTTGGAATAATCGTCACCGCATTTTCTATTGGAGTTACTGCGGGGGCGTTGGTATGGGGCGTATTAGTCGACGTCGTTGGTTCGTTGGCAATTTGAGCCCTTTCGCTTGGGCTCTTCATGTTGATGGATCCGATCTAGGTCGTAGAGTGGCGTTCCTGGGTACTTCTCTGATCACTGGCGTGTTCGGCATGTGTCTTGGAGTCACATCTTCATTTAACGGTCTGCTAGTGATTGCAACATTCACTGGATTTGGACTTGGGGGAAACATACCTGTTGACTCGACTAGTGAGCGCATTCGTTATTGTTCCGGCCATCACACCACTAATTCTCCCTTGTTCAGTAACTGTCGAGTATCTTCCAGCGGTACTGGTCCTTTTTTAGAATGATGGTATCAGAGGTAACTGACTTTTGATTAGAATCGGTTCTATCTTCTCGCAGCGCTCTCGATCTTCCAGCCGCTGGGTGCTGTGATTTGCACCCTCATCGCTTTTGCGATCGTACCAAATTACTCTTGTTCAACAAACCTGGTATCATGTCACTTAACAGGAGGTGCCGAGCCTTGCTGCTCGAGGGATGGCAATATGGGATGGCGATATTTGTTTTTCACGATTGGTTCCATCACGCTCGGTGTTTTCATCGTTCGCTTTTTCATCTTTCCTTTCTATGAATCCCCAAGATTCCTTTTGTCCAAAGGGAAGGACCGGGCTGCGGTCGAGGTTGTTCACAAAATCGCTGCATTCAACAAGCGTTCCTGTAATCTCACCGTGGAGTCACTTTACGAGCGATGCGGGGATACTCTGGTCGCTGGAGAAAGAGGTTTTTCGAAGAGACTGGTCAGCGAGATCTCACGACTCAAATTGTTGTTCAAGAGCTGGAGAATGGTACGGGTCACTATCCTGGTCTGGATTACCTGGATGTTTGACTACTGGGGTAACATCATGATTCATGTTCATCATTTCTATTTCTCAATGTGGAGTCAACAGGTTTTTACATTACTGGCGCATACTTGCCTGCTATCTTGCAGCGGAAGAACGATGCAATCAACGTCGGTCTGAAACAAACATATGTCGACTACCTGATCATCTACACCCCTGGGATTGCCGCGGTGGTTCTATCGGTCTTCATGGTCCGTGCACCTACGGTTGGGCGAAAATGGACCCTTGTTCTCTCGTCCATGTTCATGGGGGTATCTCTCTTCCTCTATAGTATGGTGAACACACAAGCGAGCCATGTCGGTTTCAACATGCTCGAGTACTTTTGTCAGACCCTTTTCAATGCAACGGTGAGTATCCGAGTTCTTTCCTTCTCGCTACTGGGTCGCTGAAAGACACTATCATAGCTCTTCGGGTGGACCCCTGAGGCATTTCCTCCTGCCGTCCGAGGAACCGCGACTGGCTTGGCCTCATTTTTAGGCGGCATACTTGGAATTTCCAGCATACAGATTGCTGCGCAACTATTTAGCATCACCAATGGAGGCGATGCGGTGTTGTACCTGGCAGGAAGCGGCGTCTTTGTATGCACGATTTCTCTTTTATGTCTCCCAACGAAGGACATGGTCGCGCCACGATAAATGGGATGTACGTACATGTATCAATTATTATGCATCAGGCTGCACATCCTTGTGCAATGTAGTAATCGTTTAGCGCCCAACTTCCTACTATCAAATTTGTGCTACTAGTAGTTCAATGTAAACCCTACACGTTGCCTTTGAATCGAGCATCTTGACGAGTTCTTGGGTCAGTGTGAGCCAAATGAGGTGTGTGAGCAAGACAGCGCGATGGGTCGGGCGACTTATGTGCACAAAGGTGGGAGGGTTGTCGTAATGTACAGACGTCCCACAGAATGGCAAGTACCACGTCATGTGATGATCATGTTATTGCGTTGTTAAACAATGCATAAACTTTGCAATCGAGGTAACTACGTATGTCGACTTCACAGAGGTATCTGGTTCCTGGTCCTAATTCACGAAACATGCAGCAAGACCATGTTCAACAGTGATTCTGGCTCCTCATAGTGGCTGCAGCTGGTGGAGTTTTGCGTGACGACCCAGGCTCTGGTATGTATAGGCCTTGCTCCAAATATTATTCCGTTGCTACAACTTACCCCAGATCACAGATGTGTCTTTCCATGGTGCCTTTATCCCCCGAACCACTCGCACAACTGCTGACTGGCATCCACTGGCATGCTCAGCAGTTTAATGATGTTGCAGATGTGATCACCCACATGCCCTGTCTTGTTCCAACACTTCTTGACACATTACTCCTTCTCACCCAGGGAAGGATATCTACCCCCCAACTCGCTCGCGCTTCAGCTACTCATCACTCTTGCCTCTGCATCATGTGCAGATGGATCAGCGCTGGTTGATCTCACAAATGCCCTTCTTTGCTTCATCACTCTCCTGTCTCCATCATCACCTTATCCACCCACCCTCGCATTCATGCTCCTGACTCGCACTCTTCGATTCTACACGATGCTTGCTTTGTATGGTCTCCATGCATGCACACATTGCCACTACCATGTCCCAAGTGTTTACTAGGCTCACCGCATACACTATTAGCATCGTGAACGTATCTAGAATGTTATAGTTCAGGACCTATATGCTACGTTTTTCACTTTTCTTTTCTTTTTTTTCAAGTCACATGACTCACACACGTGACCTGAGGCCTAGCCCATGATGTCATCATGACATCATGCCTCACGTCTTTCATCTCTGTCTCCTTTCCCATGAGGATACTTCTATTTTCCCACAACAGGGTTCTCACTGTCCTCATGGCTACCTTGTGTTTATCTCATGTTCCTTTTCTCACACTGGCCCTCAATCGATTAGGACTCAGACAACCTACCCTAAACTCCCCATACTTACATTATACATAGGATGGAGGAATTATAATTACAAGTGCCCGACCAAAATGACGGGGAAATAATTATGGGAGGCTATAGATACATCTATAGGGATGCTCCAGTTCAATTTTCTAAGAAAACGGCGGAAGAAATAATGAGTTATGAGTGATATAGGTAGTATGAGGTAGGGATGTCACATTTGTTTAAAACGAATATCTGGTGATCTAGAAATTATTCCTAGCTATTGTGGAGGATATATTAATGCTAGGAAGGTATATGAGAACATGCCAATTAGCAAATAGATCGAATTAAATAGACATATTGTGGTCACCAGAAGAAGATAATGTCAATCGACTAAAAATGGTGTAGAAGTGTTTCTATTGTATCTACCATGGTTACAATGAATGGGCAATTGAGGGAACGTTGTATAAAT
>JBBPLC010000549.1:0-16771 GCA_038089535.1 Hemileccinum rubropunctum
AGCTGGTGAGCCCAGGACTCAAATATGTCTAGATAATAGGCCTGAGCCTCTTTGGTCATCCACAGGGGATTTCCGGAACCTTGAGCAGCTTTAGGGACTGCAGCAATGCTGGTGGTGGGTGCAAGCGGGATCTCACAAAGTGGGGCAGGGCAAGGAGGAGTGTAGCAGGTGCGGCCAGTGACTGGATCAAAGATTGGCCGACTGCACGGTTTGCAAGGTTCTTTGCATGCGCACAAGAGGTGACCGACCTTGTTGCAATTGTAGCAAGTCCTTGATTCTTGCTGGGTCAGTTGAACAGCACGCATGTCCATAGGGGCTCCTCGGCCTGGTTGTGTACCCACTTCCGTGAAGCAGGGTTTGAATTGTCACTGTTGCGGCTGTTTACTCTGTTCCAGCTGCATTTTTTCAAACATCTTTCCCATCTCCACCACTTTCTCCTGCTAGGTGGCAAGCGAGTCAGCGAGGGTGGGACTCCTTGTTGATAACTGAAAATAGATATTGTAATCAATATGTTCTTTGTAGAGACAAAGAACGTTGTTGTCATGCCTCGACAGATCCACATCCTGCCGAAGAAGCTTGAATTGCTGGGTGAAGACCTTGATCAGCATCGAGCCTTGCCAGAGGTTGGTTAGCCATATGTACAATTCTTCTTTGAGGACATCAATGCAGAAGTGGTCCTCAACTTCCTTTTTTAATTCCTCCCAGGATGGCCATTCCAGGGCGGAGTTTTTCTTTTGATACTTTTCGAGGGTGATCCTTGCAAAAGATTCAGCCTTTCCTACCATTCAGAGTAGAATGGCAGCAGTTTGCTGATGGTTGTCAAGACCTCCTTGGCACTGTACTCAGGTCATGATCTTGACCCACCAGGGGCGGAATGTAACCCAATTGCCATCCTACATGCCTGGGTCGGCAATTAACTTGGTTGGCAGAGATGAGGGGCATGCCGTTGCTGCCTCAGCGAATTGTTGCGTCATCTGCTGTTGTGAGAGCAGGGACACCTGGAGTAATGCAGCCATATTGACCATGGTGTTGTGGATGTCGGCCCAGGTAACATTAGGGTCAGTGGGAGGAGTGGCTTGCTTGGCTTGTTGTGACATTGCTTATAAAAATTTAGAGGGGCAGCGAAGAACTGACTTAGGACAGAGATGGTAGAATGCGGCAAAATGGTTAGTTTCGGGGCAGATATTCTTAAGTTCTTTGCGGCAGGATTTGCGCTAACAACATGTGGGCAGTAGAGCTGGGACAGGTGCGGGAATGGGAGAGACAGCGCGCAATGAGAAGGAGGGGAAAGGAGAATGGTGTTGCTCGAAAGGCGTTTGTTCATGAGCAGGGATGGGCTCGGGGAAGTATTCGTGAACAGGTTCGATGGAGTGGTCATGAGGATTGAACTCATTGTAAGTAGGTAGGAGTTTGCCTAGATAGTGCACAAAGTTGGGAGTGAAAAATTGGGGTGGCTCTGGTGTGGGCAAGACATGAATGATGTGAGTGGCAGTGTAAAAGTTTAGATCAGCTTGATGCTGTTGGAAAGTGAGATGGTCTGCACGGGCTTGGGAGCACATAAAACAGTGAAGGTGAGGGGGAACAAACAGGGTCAGCCTTGTGGCAGTCCTATTCAGGTGAAACAGAGTGGAACTGAAAACAACTAAAGTTGGACAACACCTAATCTAGGTGTTGGGCAACCTCTGTGACTGTATGAATGGTACAGTTTCAAGTGTCCAACCAAACGTGGACAAAGATGTGATAGTCGGCGACGAGAAAGTTTATGGTGCCCAGATAGAGCATGGACATGTGACGATAACAAGTGTGTGATAACGTGCACGAAGCCAGCAAATGCAGAGTAAGATTGAAAGTATGAAGAGTGGTAAACAAATGACCAGGCCCCTAAGTAGGAGAGTAATCAAGTGAATAGGAGTAAGGAAAGTAGACAACAGAGAGAAGCGGATTTATATAGTGAATAGCAATGGGTTTAGGGTAGATCGTCTGAGTCCTAAATGGTTAAGGGCTGGTGTGAGAAAGAAAACATGAGGTAAACACAAGGTAGCCATGAGGACGGTAAGAAGTCCATGTGGGAAGAAAGAAGTGTGCTCATAGGAAAGAAGATGGAGATGAAAGACATGAGGCATGATGTCATAATGACATCATGGTCTAGGCCTCAGGTCACATGAGAGGTCTCACGGTCACATGTGCTAGTCACATGACTTTGAAAGTGAAAGGGAAATGTTAAGTTTGAAAAGTGAAAAAAGATTGAAAATGTAGCATACAGGTCCTGCACTATAACATTATGAAAGGCACTCGTCGTCGAACCCTTCCCTCTCCTCGTTGGCCATATCTATTGGCTAGATGCCACCTCATCATTATCACCAGCAGGAACCTTTTCGCAGGACGGATGGAGCAGCCTCATTTGCCATTCTACTCCGTTACACAGCATGTCTGGAGGTGGAGGAAGAGTGTATAGAGTAAAGAAGAGAGGAGCAACAGGATGGGAGAATGTAGAGGTGAGAGCAAAAGAAGAGGTGGCCATTATTGAAGTTCTAATCAGAGAAGGTGTTATAATTCAAGGACCTCATGCTACAATTTCACTTTCTTTTATCACATTTTATACTTATCATAGGGAGAAGAGGAAAGCCTTACTAGAGATTTTGAACAGCTCTGAGGACAAGGAGATCAGAGGATAAGGAGAAGCAACTGTGATTCATGAGAAAGAGGTCAAGTGCAGATATAATGCAGGGTCAGGGAGGATGGTAGCATCAATATTGTCTAGGGAAGTGTCAATCTGGTCCTTATGTGAGAGAGCATTTGCTAAGCCCATCAGGGATTCAGGAGTAACTTTTCAAATGATGTTGAAGTCTTGGAGGAAAAGAGATCAGTGTGCTTGGTGACATAATTTTTCTAGGTTCTTTGAGATAGAAGAAGTTAGGTTCTTGTGATTGGTAAGGATGGTGATGGGATATGGGGTTCCAAGGAGATATTGTTGTCATTCTTTGAGAGCTAGAATGACTACCAGGAGTTTCCTGTTATAGATATCATAGTTTTGTTTAGTGAAAGAGAAGATTTTGGAAAGATAAGCACAGAGATAAAGATCTCCATTGGTGTCTGTTTGGAAAGGTACAGCTCTAGCTATTAGGAGGCATCCATTATGAGAGAGAATAGTTTAGTGGTATCTAGGAGGAATAGAACTAGGGCAAAGGTAAAGGCCTTTTTGAGGGATAAAAAAGTGTGGTCTTGTAAAGATGTTCAAGTCCATGGTTCATTTTTGTAGGTAAGGAGGACCAGGGGGGTGATATTGGTGTGAAATCCCTAAATCATCCATATAGATTTCAAGGGGCCTATGTAATCTAATTGGGTATGGATCACTATAGGGTTTTGGCACATGATTATTGAAATGAGCACACATGTGCATAAACACAAGTGTGGCATTGCAAGCAAACAGCACACAAATACACCTAAGAGTGGTGATAGATTGTTCCCACACACATGTGCCATAAGCATAACTACATGTGAACCAAGATATATATGATGAATACATGTGCCATGTTATAGTTCAGGACCTATATGCTATGTTTTTCAACTTTTCTTCACTTTCAGACTTAACACTTTCTCTTTCACTTTTGAAGTCACATGACCAGTGCATGTGACCTGAGGTCTAGCCTATGATGTCATTGTGACCTCATGCCTCATGTCTTTCATCTCTGTTTCCTTTCCCATGGGGGCGCTTCTTTCTTCTCACATGGACTTCTCGCTGTCCTCATGGTTACCTTGTGTTCACCTCATGTTTCCCTTCTCACACCAGCCCTTAACTATTTAGGACTCAGACGACCTACCCTAAACCCATCACTATTCACTATATAAACCCACTCCTCTCTGTCATCTACTTTTCCTTAGTTCTATTCACTTGAATCCTCTCCACCTTTGGGGCCAGTTCTCTTGACTACCACTCCTGTACCTTTACTTTTACTCTTCATCATTGAGCTCATGAACAACTCAGTGATTCAATTGTATCTCTGCTTTTGCCATCTCCTGTGCTACCTTAGTACACACTTGTCGTTCCTTGTGCCAAGTTCATAATCTACTTGGGCATCATTAATTTCCTCGTTCTCACATATCACGTCCTCATACACGTCTGGTTGGATGTCCACACTTGAACCATACACACCATTGCTGAAGTTGCTCAATGCCTAAATTAGGTGTTGTGCTTTAGTTGTTCTTTCCGTCCTATTTCATGCCATGTCATATCTGCTGTATTTGTCAAATAGTACATATGTGCTATATCACTGCATGCAGTCATCATCTATGCATACTGTTATAGGACTTGCTACATTCTATATCACTGGACACTTATCTTATCTTATCTCTTGGTTATCATATCATGTTGACAATCTAGCCCTACAATAGTTTAGCCTCCCTTGTCACATAACATGACATCACCATAGGTCTGGATGCTGATGACCTCATTGGTCTAGGCTATGACATCTACTGACATCATACCTCATGGTAGCCTCATGGATGCCTCATGATAGCCATGTATCTGAAACAGGACAAAACTAAACCAAGGAAACATTACCCTAATCTAGGATAACAGCAACTTCAGCGACTGTGTGGACTTGGCAGCAATGAGTATCTAGCCAAACATGGACTAGAATGTGATAATCAGCAACGATGAAATTGACTGTGCCCAAGTAGAGCATAAAATGAGGTATAATGAAAAAGCATGTGGTAATGAGCATGATGATGGCAAGGGCAAGGGCAGAAAAAGACGATGAGTTGTTCATGATCTCACAGTTGAAAGAAGGTAAGTAGAGTGGTATTCAGAAAGAATCCGGCCCCTAAAGTGGAGAGGAATTCAAGTAAATAGGACTGGGAAAACTAGACAATGAGAGGAGATAATTTAAATAGTGACTAGCAATAGGTTTAGGGTAGGTCATCTGAGTCCTAAATAGTTGAGGGCTGGAATAGATAAGGAAACATGAGGAAACAGCAAGGTGAGCATGAGTACAGTGAGAAGTCTGTGTAGGAAGAAAGAAGTGTACTGGTGTAAATGAAAAGACAGAGATGAAAGACATGAGGCATGATGTCATGGGCTGGGCCTCAAGTCACGTGAGGGGTCTCACAGTCATGTGCACTGGTCATGTGACTTTGAGAATGAAAAGGAAATGTTAAGTATGAAAATGAAGTAAAAGAGGAAAATGTAGTGTATAGGTCCTGAACTATAACAGTATTTATTATCTCATACTGGCCTTATAGTATAGGAGCTAGCCCTAAACCCATCAACCCTCACTATATATACCATAGTCCCCTCCTGTACTTTCCTTAGTTCTATTCACTTGTCTCTTGCCTGGTTCCCCATGTCCAAACTGCCTGAGAGTCACAGTAGAAGTCCTCACTTCCCTTCCTTTGCCAGTTATGCCATCTGTCAAAGGTACCCACATTCCCCAAACCCTTCTTGCTGCTATCTATGCACTAGATATGCCTCTGCTGACCTCATCATCATCACCAGCAAGGAACTGCCAAGGCAGGGTGGATCTCTTTACTGTTCTACTCTGTTACACATATATCACACTCAGTATAGGGCATTCATGCCAAAGCATTGAACTTGGTTCAGAGTTCCAATCAGACACAGGCCACTTTCTGGGGTAAAAGGTGATGAAGGAGGTTGAGATAAACATTAAAGTAATGGCATTTTCCAAAGTTTTGACTAGCTCTTTGGGGGATGGTTGGTGGAAAAAAATGGTCAAAATGGAGGGCCCACTGGTCAGTGAAAGTAATGGTGTATTAAACAGAATGAAAGGGAAAATCAAGTGACAGGTAGAGATCTTCAACACTGAGTTCATGTCTGAGAGTCTATAGAATGTTACATAGTCCAGGTACCTTCACAATGGCTCTTCTTGTTTGGAGATTCTTAGAGAATGTCAAAGAACATCTGTTCCAAGATAATACAGATTTCATTCAAGAGAATTGTGATGATCCTCTTGAAGTTGGGGAGCATTATCATCAGCCTTGACAGGTTGGCAGTTGTCATCTCCATAATAGTGGGAATAGTTGATGTCAGCACTGTGAGGGCATGGAGGTTCTGGAAGTGGAAGGCCATTGGGATTGGGATCAATAGAAGGCATGGGGCAAGCTTGGGGTCAGAAGTGATGGACATCTGTGGTCTGATGGGATAAGTGGTTGCTGGTACACTCAGTATGGGGCTATTGTGGGCCAGTTTGGAGTTCACCTACTCCAATGATGTGTTCAAGTTCATTCATGGTGCCTTTTTCATATACCTGGAGGATCAATTGGGCATCAAAATTCTTGGAATATGGTATGCAATAAATGTGAGTTCTTGTTATAGGATTTGTGATACATTTACTATAACACTTGGATGCTTATCTTATCTTATCGGGTAGCATCTCATGTGACAACCCCCACAGCTAGGCTTTTAGGGTCTAGGACTGCACCTAGACTGGTCATGTGACATAACATCATTGTTGGGCCTGGAGCTATGACCTCATTGGTCTAGGCTATAACATCATCAGTGATGTCATGCCTCATGATAACCTCATGGACACCTCATGTTACCTTATCATATGTATTCCCACACCGGCCCTATAGTACAGGAGCCTCCCCTAAACCCATCTCTTTACATATATATACCGTAGTCCCCTCCTGTACTTTCCCCAGTTCTATTCACTTGTCTCTTGCCCAGTTCTCCACGACCAAACTGCCTGAGAGCCACAGTGGAAGTCCTCCTTCCATTCTTTGCCGGGTTATACCATCCCGTTACGAAAGGCACTCGTCGTCAAACCCTTTGTCACTATATAAACCTGACTCCTCTTGTTGTCTACTTTTCCTTAGTCCTATTCACTTGAATCCCTCTTCTACTTAGGGGCTGGTTTCTTTTCAAGTACCACTCTTCACAATTCCCAATTCTATACTCTGCTCTTGCTGTCTTTGTGCCCATTACTGCACACTTTCATTTTATGCTCTACTTGGGCACTGTGAACTTCATTGTCACAAACTTCCACATTATTGTCCACATGTATCTGGACACTTGTCATTGTATCATCTGCACTTATTCAGAAGTCACCATTATCCTAGAATAGGGTAACGTCTCCTTTAGTTTGTTCTGGTCCATTTCAGAATACAGGGTTCCAAGGAGATATTGTCACTATTCTTCAAGAGCTAGGATGACTGCTAGAAGTTCTCTATTATAGATATCATAATTATACTCAGCAGGGAAAAAAGTTTTGGAGAAATAGGCACAGGGATGAAGATCTCCATTGATGTCCACTTGAAGGAGTACTGCTCCTACTGCTAGGAGAGAGCTGTCCATCATAAGGAAGAAAGGCTTGGTAGTGTCTGGGAGGTATAAAATGGAGGCAGAGATGAAGGCCTATTTGAGGAAGAGAAGGCCTGGTTTGGCAGAGATATCCAAGCCCAGGGTCTGTTTTTGCAGGTGAGAAGAAGCAGGGGAGCAATGACTTGGAAGAAGTTGGGGATGAATTTGTGATAGAAATTTGCAAATCCAATGAAACTTTTAACCAAGGAAGGAGGTTTTCAGTTCTTGATGGCAGAGAGTTTGATAGGATCCATGTGGATTTGTCCTTATCCAATAATAATTCCAAGGTACTCCATGGTAGAAGTGTTAAAGAAACATTTGGAGAGTTTGAGAGATAAACCATGTTCACCAAGTTGTTGGAGAATAGTACAAGCTTTTTGCTGATGGAGAGGTAGGTTGTCCTTGGTGTGAATTCCTAGATCATCCATGTAGATCTTTAACCAGTGCTCAGGGAAAATAGCAGAGAAGATATGATTCATGAAGCTTTGGAAGGTAGGAGGAGCATTGCTGAAACTAAAGAACATGACTATGGGTTCAAAGAGACCAAGGGGAGTGATAAATGCTGGAATCTTTTGTGTCATTGATAAAATCAGAGATGAGGGAGAGGGGATAGGTATTGTAAACAGTATGAGAGTTGAGGTGGTGATAGTCTTGACAAGAGTGAAGCATTCCATTTTTTAGGGGGGATTTTGAGGGAATGATACAACCAGTGCAGAGATTTTCTTCAACAAAAGCACAACAAGCTTCCTTCTCTGCAGGATTGAAAGGATAAACTTTTGCAATTTTGGAGACAAAGGAGGATTTCAGATCAATGATATGGTCATAGGGCCAATGAGGGGGAAGTGCTTCAAAGGATCTTTCTGAGAAAATATCCTGATAGTCTTGGCACCAGGGAAAAAGCTCTTGTTCTTTGGGGCTCTCTTGCTGTGTGAGTTGTGTGGAGAGAGTAATTTGTTGATGGAAGTTCTAGAGAAGATGATGATTGTTTTGGCATTCTAGTTAATGGTGGGGTTGTGTTTTTGGAGCCAGGGTAATCCAAGGATAATTTGTCTTTTTCCTAGTGCAGTTACCATTAGGTCAATGTGGTCAGAGAACAAGGAAGTCATTTGTGTGGAGATCTTCCACTTGATGGTTCCTTGGTGATTTGTGAAGCAATCTATGTTATAAGCAACAAGGGGTTGTTTCAGAGGGTGGATCTCTAAGCAAAAGGATGGTATGAGACTGGGGTTGATGAAGTTTCCAGAAGCTCCTGAGTTGATGAGGGTAGTAGTTATGATGGTTTGCAAGTGTATTTGTAGATTAACAGGGATACAAAGGGGTTTCTGATTTGGTAGTCCTACTAGTACAGTGGGGAAAGAAGACCTCATGGCATCTTCTCTATTTTAAAATCCTGGGTATCTAGGGTAGTGATATCTTTAGTCTCTTCATTCTCTTCAAAGCAGAGCTTGAGAGTTTGAAGTACCACTTCTTTGTCCTTTCCTGAGGTGTGAAGGGAGTTTATATATTTTTCCAGGGCTGAGGGAGTTTTCTGAGAAGTGGTGGAGGGAGAGAGGATTGTGGCAATAGGAGCAATAGTGTGGTGGATTGGTTCCTTGGAGGACAAGAACATTGGTTGGAAGATTGGAAGCATTGGTTTGAGTTATGTCTGGTTTTGTGACAATGGAGCACAGTCCTTCTTTGATACATTTAGCTCATTCTGAAGGGGTGAGTTTGGAGAGGTGAATAACATCTACATCTCTATGGTATTTGAGTCTGGGTTGATGGAGGGACAACAGTGGAAGGTAGTGGAGAAAAGGTGAGTTTCTTTATGAAGGGATGCAATGCATGCCTTCTGAGCATGGAATGTTTTTGCTTTTCTGATTCATTCAGAGATGGTAGTGGATATAGTGGACATGGAGAGAATCATGGTGCCAATTTGCTAATTGATTCCAAGGGAGAATTGGTTAGTAAGGGTAATGTTGTTGGAGATTCCTGCTTTTATAGGAAGTTTCTGGAAATCAGTGATATACATCTGGAAACCATCATTGGTAGCTTTATCAGAACATTTAAAGGACTTCTGGACTAGGATGGAAAGTTTTGAAAAAGATGAAGAATAACAAACCACCAATTTTGAGCAGGGATTTAAACCATAGTTTGATTGAGAATATGTTAAGGAAAATGGATGAGGGTGGAATGGACATCAGTCAAGCAAACTTGAACTTTGAGTCTAGCATATCCTTTATGAGCCACTCTATCTTCAGGTTTCACTTCAGAGTCACCAATACACATATGGATGATTTGGTTTTGCTTTTCTAGATCATTGATCAGCTTTTTGGAAAGCCTTTGACTGAGGAGTTCCAAATGTTTCCTCTCTGAGAAAATGCCAGTATGAAGTTGATAGGAAATAGCCTTCTCCATGATATAGGCCTGAATGTAGTGAAAGATGTTGAAATAAGTACCAGGAAACTGTAATGGAGTGGAATAGCAAACGAGGCTGCTCCACCCACCTTATGGGAAGGTTCCTGCTGGTGATGTTCAACAAAGGTGGCATCTAGCCAATAGATAGGCCAATGAGGAGGGAGAAGGGTTTGACGACGAGTGCCTTTCATAATGGGATGACATAACCCAGCAAGGAATGTGGGAGAGCATCCACTTGGTATCTCTGGCAGTTCGGACATAGGGAACTGGGCAAGATACAAGTGAATAGAACTAGGGAATATACAGGAGGGTTTGCAGTATATATATGTAAGGGATTGGTTTAGGGGAGGCTCCTGTATCTATATAAGGGCTGGTATAGAAGGGGAACATGCGGATAACATGAGGTGTCCATGAGGTTACCATGAGGCATGATATCACTGATGATGTCATAGCCTAGACTGATGAGGTCATAGCTTCAGGCCCAAAAATGATGTCATGTCATGTGACCAGTCTAGGTGCGGTCCTAGACCCTAAGCCTAGCTATGGGAATCATCATGTGAGATACTACCTGATAAGATAAGATAAGCATCCAAGTGTTGTAGTAAATATATCGCGAATCCTATAACAAAGACCAGCAAAATCCAGTGAGGTCCTTGAGATGCATCTGATGGTCCACATAGTACTTCTTGCTATAGGAAAGCACTTTTCTGGGATCTTCCAGGTTTGGAAGGAGAAAGTGGACAAGGGTTTCATGGCCAAGAGTATGTCAAGTCACTATCATTCTAGGCACTCCAAAGTTCACACTGATGTCTTTTAACCACTGCTCCTGGCTGATCTTTGCCATACAGAGCACTCTAGTAAGGTCATCCAATGCAACCACCCACTTATAGGCAGCATTGGGCTCTGCCACATCATCTGCATCCTGCTCTAAATTATCCATGGTAGCTGCCTTTCAACTCCAAAGCTCATGACTGAAATAGGTATCCTTGAACCTGTCTCTGAGGGTTTCCAGCAAGCTCAGATAGAGACAAGAGAAGTTGTCAAGAATATAGGCAGGTATATTGTTATAGTTCACAGATCTCACAATATGCTTTTTTACTTATCTTCACTTTTACACTTAACATATTCTTTCACTTTCAAAAGTCACGTGACTAGTGCACATGACCATGAGATATCTCACATGACCTGAGACCTAGCCCCATATCTCTTTAATCTCCATTTTTCTCACATGAGTATGCTTCTTTCTTCCCACACAGACTTCTTACTATACTCATGTTCTCCTCATTGCATCCTTATCTATACCAGCCCTAAACACTTTAGAACTCAGATGACCTACCCTCAACCCATCGCTAGTCACTACTTAAACCTGCCTCCTTCATCATCTCTCCTCTTTCCTTAGTCCTATTCACTTGAATTCCTCTCCTACTTAGGGGCTGTGTTCACTTCAAGTACTACTCTTGTTCTCTTTCCAATCTTACTCTGCCTTTGCTGCCTTTGTCCTCATTACCAGATGCTCATTGTTTATGCTCTAATTGGGTACTATCAATTTTATTGTTGCTGATTGTCACATCCTCATTCACATCTGGTTAGATGTCTGCCATCACCAAGTTCACACCATAGCAGAAGTCACAGTTGTCCTAGCATAAAGGTCAACCTCTCCTCTAGTAGTTTCAGTCCCATTTCTGAAACTGGGTTAAATGATGAAAGAAACAACTAAAGAGGACTCAGCCTAATCTAGGCAGAGGGTGACTTCAGTGATGGTATGTATGGTGCAGGTCCTAACATCAAGCCAGACATGGACCAAGACATGGTAGTTGATGATGAGGAAGTGAACAGTTCCCAAGTAAAGCATGTACAAGGGAGAACGAGTAGTGTCCATTTACAAGGATGTGTTCAGCAAAGGCAGAGTAGGATAAGGAAGTAAGAAGAGTGGTATTCATAAAGTATCCAGCCCCTAAGGTGGAGGGGAATACAAGTGAATAGGACTAAGGAAAAGTAGATGACTGAGGGAAGCGAGTTTATGTAGTGAATAGCCATGTGTTTAGGGTAGGTTGTCTGAGTCCTACATAGTTTAGGGCCAGTATAGATAAGGGACATGAGGTGAATGCAAGGTGAACACGAATATGGCGAGAAGTCCATGTGGGAATGAAGAAGTGTACCTGTGTGAATAAAAAGATGGAGATGAAAGACATGAGGTGTGATGTCATGATGACATCATGGGCTAGGCCTCAGGTCATGTGAGAGGTCTCATGGTCATGTGCACTGGTCATGTGAGTTCAAAAGTGAAGAGAAAATGTTAAGTTCAAAAGTAATGAACAGTGGAAAATGTAGCATGTAGGTCCTGAACTATAACAATTTCACTTGAATAGGACTGCTGCAAGGCTGAACCAGCATTATTCCCCCTCACCATCTGTTATAGTTTGCGGACCTCATGCTATGTTTTTCACTTTTCTTCATCTTTTATACTTAACATATTCTTTTCACTCTCAATGTCACATGACCAGTACACATGACCATGAGATATCTCACATAACTTGAGGCCTAGCCCCATGATGTCATCATAATATCATGCCTCATATCCCTTCATTTCTGCTCTTCTCTGATGAGTATGCTTCTTTCTTCCCACATGGACTTCTCACTATACTCACGTTCTCCTCATTATTTCTTTATCTATACTGGCCCTAAAGACTTTTGGACTCAGATGACCTACCCTAAACCTATCACTAGTCACTATATAAACCCTCGTCATCTGTTCCTTAGTCCTATTCACTTGAATTCCTCTCCTACCTAGGGGCCACATTCACTTCAAGTACCACTCTTCTTATCCTTTCCAATCTTATCTCTGCTCTTTCTGTCTTTGTGCCCATTATTGCACACTCTTTGTGAATGCTCTACTTGGGCACTGTAAACTTCATCATCCCAAGTATCACATCTTGGTCCATGTTTGGTTGGACATTCGTCATCGTCAAGTCCACACCATCGTAGAAGTCACAGTTATCCTAAATTAGGGTAACTTCTCCTTTAGTTGTTTTAGTCCCATTTCACCATTGTGTTATGCATTCTCATAACAATGCAGACTATCTTGCACTCCATCAACAACAAGCAGCACTCAACTTTTATGCCATCCAACAATAACTAACTCCACTACCAGCATTTCTGAATCACCTTAACCCTGAACACCTGGATTTCAATCCAAACGATAACTGGACACCCCCACCTCAACTAGCTCTCATATGAACATCCACTCTAGCTCCTGCACATCACCAGCACAAAAAATACACTTGCAACCCCCACAATGCCAGAATCAGGTAGATAACCCCTGGCTTTGAACACCTCTTCAAGCTCCACCCCCATAAACTCTATCATCCTGCCAAGTACAATGTCTGAAGATATGGAAGGTGCCCCTTCTCTGCCTGCTAACCCCAGTGTCACTTGGGACAATATCTGCAATACCATGGCCACAATGGCCACAATGTTACAAAACTCACTGCTGGCACAGCAACAAATCACCCAACAATTAGCCACCCCTGGTGGATCAAGGTTTCCACTTAAGTCCAGTACCAAGATGCCCTGGACAAATGCCAGGTAACTACTGCTGTTCTTCTAAGAATGGTCAGCAAGGCTAAATCCTTCTCAAGCATCATGCTTGAGAAATATCAAAAGAAAAGCTCTAACCCTAGTGGCTAGCTGACATGGAAAGAGCTGAAAAAAGAAGTTGAGAAACACTTCTGCATCAATGTCCTCACCAAGGGAAGCTATCAATGGCTCCTCATCCTTAGGCAGGATAATATGCCTATCGAGGTATTTATGCAGTGGTTCAAGCTGCTCAGACAAGACACCAGCCTTGCAGCCACTGACAACAATGTGCTCTGACTTTATTGAGAGTACATTGACTACAACATATACTTCCAGTTGTCAATCCACCCTCCTGCCATTACTGACAACCTTGAAAAATGGCAAGAGGAAGCAATAAAGATGGGGAAGATGTTTGAGAAGAGGAGAATGGAAGAGAGTAAACAGCCATTCACAAGGAATTCTAAGCCATGTTTTACAGATATTGGACTTCAACCAGGATGCAGCACTCCCATGGACACTCATGCCATCCAATCTCAGCAGGAGATGCACTCTTGCTACAACTATGGAAAGCCAGGCCACCTCTCCCACACTTGCAAGGAACTGTGAAAACTAAGAGGTTGCTCCATCTTTGACCCAGTTATGGGTCATGCTCACTATGCTCTCCTGTGCCCTGCTCCTCTCCACGAGAATTTCCTTGCCCCCACCACCACAATTGCCACTGTCCCTGAAATGGCACAAGGTACCCTGAATCCTCCATGGATGACAGAAGAGGCCCAGGCCTATTACCTGGATATGTTCAAGTCTCATGCCCAACAACTCGCCATCAAAGGGTTGAAGGGAAAAGGGAAAGCTGAGTGAAGCTGGGAGGTCCTCACTCAGCCAAGAACAAGTCTTTTTTATTGCCTCATTCTGCTTCATATAACTGTTATGGTTCAGAACCTATACGCTATGTTTTTCACTTTACTTTGTTTTCACACTTAACGTTTCTTTTTCCTTTCAAAGTCATGTGACCAGTGCACATGACCGTGAGATATCTCACATGACCTGAGGCCCAGCCCATGATGTCATCATGACATCACACCTCATGTCTTTTATCTCCATTATTTTGTTCACATGAGTATGCTTCTTCCTTCCCACATAGATTTCTCCCCATACTTGTGCTCACCTTGTGTTTCCCTCATGTTCTCTTATCTACTATACTGGCCCTAAATTATTTAGAACTCAGACGACCTACCCTAAACCCATTGCTAGTCACTATATAAACCTTCCCCTCTCATTGTCTATTTCCTTAGTCCTATTCACTTGAATTCCTCTCCTCCTTGGGGCTGCATTCACTTTGAGTACTACTCTTTGTTCTCTTCCCAATCCTACTCTGCTATTGCCATCTTCATCCTCATTATCAGATGCTTGTTATTATTAAACGTTTATGCTCTACCTCAGCACTGTGAACTTCATCATTGCCAACTTACATGTATTGGTCCATGTCTGGCTTGACACTCATCGTCAACAAGTACTCACCATTGCTGAAGTCACCATCATCCTAGATTAGAGTGATGTCTCTTAGTTTTTGTTCTCATCTGTTCAACTCTGTTTCAATAACTATGTATTTTGCTGTACTTGGGGAGATGGACAGTTTGTCTGGTGATGACAACATACTGAACAATTTTGATAGTTACAATACTGCCTCCATAGGAGAGTCTTCTCAGAGCGCAGCACCAGAGTATAAAAATAGTGTGCTTAATTCTCCTGTTTTGGACAAAATTTCTTTTTTCCAACAATCCTCTCCTAACCTTAACCTCAGGAACACATCTTCTAGGGGAGAATTCGACATTTCCACTGACATTTATTTTCAGAAAAACCATAAATGGCAAAAAACAACAGAAAAAGTTCTCAACTCAGGCATAGTCCAGACATTCATTGATAAAAAATGGGTAACATCACTTGATATTCCCACCAAAAGACTCTCTTTTCCTCACACCATTACTAATGTTGATGGGACTTCCTCATCCCACAGAACTATTACCAATTATGTCTCTTTGGTACTTTTGTATCAGGGTCATTCTGAAGGACTCAATGCCCTGGTAACTAATTTAGGAACTCACTGCATTTATTGAGGCTACAACTGGTTCCAATATCACAATCCACTTATTGACTGGGTCAATAAAGAAATCAAATTTTGCCGCTGCATGTGTAACTGTGTGATGATCAATGCAGCTAATCTTGTTAATGGGATCTGGAATCCTTCTATCCAATCTATCAAAGAAGGCCTTGTAGAAAAGGTTCCTTCTCAATATCACAAATTTCTTGATGTTTTTAGCAAGGAAGAATCTAAGTGCATGCCCATCCACAAATCCTGGGACCATGCAATTGACCTCAAACTGGACTTTATCCCAAAGAAAGGTTGCATCATTCCTTTATCCAATGCTGAACTTGATGAGGTCAGGAACTTCATTACTTCTGAACAAGAAAAGAGCTCTATTTGCCCATCAAAATCCCCTCAAATAGCTCCCGTATTCTTCATTCCAAAGAAGACTGGCAAGAAATGACTCATCATGGACTACAGGTATTTAAATGAGGGTACAGTAAAGAATTTGTATCCTCTCCCTCTTATTTCCTTGCTCATAAATTGCCTAAAAGACACTGATAAATTTACCTGTCTGGACCTTCGATAGGGATACAATAATGTATGCATCAAGAAAGGTGACAAGTGAAAAGCTGCATTCATAACACCCCTAGGGGCTTATGAACCCATTGTAATGTATTTTGGAATAACTAACTCTCCACCAACATTCTAACAGATGATGAACAATATATTTAATAACATAAAACACACACAGGATGTGATAGAAGAATTCCATGCTTCCCACCCCAATGCCCCTTGATCCATTTGGGGCATCTCCAATAACAAATTTCTCTCCCTTTTCCAACTGTTCCTATACTGAATTTACCAATTCTCAACTAGATCTTGAATCTGGTGAATGGGTTATAGTTTGTGGATCTCACAATACATTTTTTCACTTTTCTTCACTTTTACACTTAATGTATTCTTTCACTTTCAAAAGTCATGTGACTAGTGCATGTGACTGACCATGAGACATCTCACATGACCTGAGGCCTAGCCCCATAACATCACTATGATATCATGCCCCATATCTCTTTAATCTCCATTTTTCTCACATGAATATGCTTCTTTCTTCCCACACAGACTTCTTACTATACTCATGTTCTCCTCATTGCATCCTTATCTTATCTACCAGCCCTAAACACTTTAGAACTCAGATGACCTACCCTCAACTCATCGCTAGTCACTACTTAAACCTGCCCCCTTCATCATCTCTCCTCTTTTCTTAGTCTTATTCACTTGAATTCCTCTCCTACTTAGGGGCTGTGTTCACTTCAAGTACTACTCTTGTTCTCTTTCCAATCTTACTCTGCCTTTGCCATCTTTGTCCTTGTTACCAGATGCTCATCATTTATGCT
>JBBPLC010000550.1:0-16698 GCA_038089535.1 Hemileccinum rubropunctum
TCCTAAATAGTTTAGGACTGGGTTATATAAGGAAACAATGAGGATGACACAAGCATGGCAAGAAGTCTATGTGGAAATGAAGAAGCATACTTGTGAGAGAAAGATGGAAATGAAGAAGACATGAGACGTGACATCATAATGTCATCATGGGCTAGACCCTAGGTTATGTGAGGTGTCTCACAGTCACATACACTGGTCACATGACTTTGAAAGTAAAAGAATACATTAAGTATGAAAAGTGAAGAAAAAGTGAACACATAGTGTGAGGTCTGTGAAGTATAACAGGAAGTCCATGTAGACACCAGACATGATCTTTAAAAGATTGGCAAGGTCCAATGAAGAAGTAGTTTTGAGACAAGGAAAAAGAATGATTTTTGGAAAAATGATTGACAATGACCCTGGTAGAATCAAAACCATTTGAAAGGGGAAGTCTGGTAACAAAATTAAAAGAAATATCTTCCCAAGGGTGGGAAGGAATAGGAAGGGGCATAAGTTTTCCTGCCAGTGGCTTTGACAAACCCTTCATGAGGAAGCACACCTAGCAGTATTTTATATAAGAAGAAATATCTTTGGCAGTGCCTGGCCACCAATAGAAACATTTGATAGATGAAATAGTGTGGTTGTGGCCTGGATAACCAGCAATGGTGGAATTGTGAAAAAGAGAAATGAGAGAAGGGAGCACAAAAATAATGCCATTTGAATTTCTGAAAAGATGGTCTATAGCATAGTATTTGTATTTGTTGATTGTATCAACATCCATCCTAGAAGATTCCATGGATAATTTATGTAGTTTCAAAATTCAGCAATAGGGAAATGGAAGAAATGGCCTGGATTCCTGTAGAACCAAACCCTTTGTCATTTCTTTGAGACCTGTCAAGAGTCTTTTCTTCTGTCAATGTGGGGTTGTCAAATAATAGCAAGTAATTCCTTGTAGTAGACTGGGTAGTTACGTTCAGTGGGTGAAAAGGAATGAGAAAGAAATGCATAGGGGCGCTATGAGTTATCCTTCCCAAGGACCAATAGTACTGCACCAGTAGTGATATCACTTGTGTCTGTTTTAACATGCATTTCCTTCAAGGAGTCAGGGAATGCCAGGAGTGATGCTTTGGTGAATTGTTTTTTGAGTGTGTCAAATGCATTTTATTGTGCCTCCCCCCAGGTATATGGCACATTTTTCTTAGTGAGATTGTTAAGGGGTTGAGCAATCTGTCTGAATCTGTTGATAAAATGACAGTAATAGTTACACAGCCCAAGGAAGGATTGGAGCTACTTCAGCTTCATTGGGGCAGGCCAATCAAGGATAGCATTGACTTTCTTGGATTGTATATCAATGCCATTGGCAGAGACTATCATTCCTAGGAAATCTACCATGTTAGCATTAAATACACCTTTTTCAGGTTTTGTGTAAAGGTTGTTCTTGTGTAGCCTGCAGAGAACTTCCCTTATGACCTCAGAGTGTTCCTCATCAGATTTGTTTTTTGTGAAAATACACATGTTGTCCAGATAGACAATGATAATGGTGTATATGTCATTGAATATGTCATTCATCATTTGCTGGAATGTGGAAGAAGAGTTAGTCATTCCAAAATACATAACAAATTGTATCCCCATCAAAGGTCAATGTTATAGTTCAGGACCTATATGCTACGTGTTTTGTTTTTCTTCACTTTCAAACTTCATGCTTTCTTTTCTTTTCCAAAGTCATGTGACCAGCGCACGTGACCATGAGAACTCTCACATGACCTGAGGTCTAGCCCATGATGTCACTATGACATCATGCCTCATGTCTTTCATTTCCGTTTACTTTCCCATGAGGACACTTCTATTTTCCCACAAACGGACTTCTCACCATCCTCATGGTTACCTTGCACTCTCCTCATGTTTCTATTCTCACACTGGCCCTCAATCGATTAGAACTCAGACAACCTACCCTAAACTCCCCATACTTACATATATAAACCCTTCCCCTTCGTCGTCTGCTCCTCAGTCTTATTCACTTGAATACTCTCCTACTTGGGGGCCTGTTCATTTGTCTACCACTCCTACTTCTACTTCCCAATCCTATCTCTGTGTTTGCTGACTTTGTGCCCATTACCGCATGCTCTACGTTTTGTGCCAAATACATGATTTACTTGGGCACCGTTAACTTTCTTGTACTTGAATACCACGTCCTTGTTCACGTCTGGTTAGACGTTCACACTCATACCGTACACACCGTCGCCGAGGTTGCCTGATGCCTAGACTAGGTGTCATTCAACTTAGTTGTTCTTTTCGTTCACTCCGTTTCAGTCAAGGCATGTAAATTTGTCTGTACCCTTCAGACAGTCCACTAGTAAAGAAGTGAGAGAGAGAGGGTAAGAGTTTTTTACTGTTCCTCATTGAAATATCTATAGTCCATGATGAGATGTTTCTTGCCAGTTTTCATGGGAATAAAGAATACAGGAGCCATTTGAGGTGATTTTGATGGGTGGATATAGCCCTTTTCTTATTTGGATGTGATGAAGTTCCTAACTTCTTCTATTTCAGCATTGGATAAAGGAATGATATGACCATTTTACTGAAGATAGCCAGAAATTTGTGATATTGAGAAGGTACCTTTTTTGTGAGGCCCTCTTTGATGAAGTGGATGGAAGGATTCCAGATTCCATTGATGAGGCCAGCTACATTGATGGTGACACAGTTGTGAGTGCAGTGGCAAAATTTAATTTCTTTGTCAACCCAGTTGATAAGTAGCCTAGATAAATATAGTGAGTGCCTAAGTTGGTTACCAAGGCATCTACTCCTTCAGAGTGACCTTGGTATGACAGAACTAGTGAGACATTATGGGTGACAGTACCATGGGATGAAGAGGTCCCATCAACATTAGTGATAGAGTGAGGAAGGGGTAATTTTTTAGCAGGAATGCCCAGAAATGTTACCTATTTTTTGTCCACAAAGGTCTAGACTGCACCAGAGTTGAGGTGTGCTTTTTCTGTTGTTTTTATCCATTTGTCATTTTTCTGAAAGTATACATCAGTAGAAATGTTGAATTCTCTACCAGGAGAAGTGTTCCTAAGGTTAAGGTTAGGAGAGGAGGATTTTAAAGAAAAAGATTTGTCTGAAATTGGAGAATTAAGCATACTATTTTTAATTTCCAGTGCATGTATCCATTGGGGCACCTCTGCCTGGTTGAATCCTAGTTTCTGTAAACCAAGGTTCAGTATTGCACTGAAATAGTTGCTTACTCCTTTCCAAGCACATCCTCTCAAACATTTTTCCTAACTTGATGGCTTCTTCTTGCCATGTAGCTAGGTCATTGGCAACAGTGGGATTGCGGATTGATAATTGAAAGTAGATATTATATTCTAGGTGCTCACAGTAGAGGTGGAGCATGTTAGAGTCAGTGGCCACAAGGCTGACATCTTGTCAGAGTAGCTCAAATTGCTGCATAAAGACTTCTATAGGCATGTTTCCTTGCCTAAGGGCAAGTAGCCAGTGATAGCTTTTCTTGGTAAGTACATCAATACAGAAATGTTCTTCAACTTCCTTTTTTAGTTCAGCCCAAGTTGGCCAGCTGCTTGGGTTTGAACTCTTTTTTTGGTACTTCTCCTTGGCCTTGTTGACTATCCATAGCAAGATAGCCATGGTGATTTACCTTTTGTCCAAGCCATCTTGGAATTGGACCTGTTATAGTTAGGTTAGCATTTCTTATTCACTTTTCTCACATAATATATTCTCTTCACTTTCAAAATCATGTGACCAGCACATGTGACTGTGAGACATCTCACATGACTTGAGGCCTAGCCCCATGACATCATCATAACATCATGCCTCATGTCTCTTAATCTCCATTTTATTCACACAAGTATGCTTTCTTCTTCCCACACAGACTTGTGTCATCCTCTTTGTTTCCTTGTCTATACCAGCCCTAAAGACTTTTGGACTCAGACAACCTACCCTAAACCCATCACTAGTCACTATATAAATCCATCTCTCTTGTCATCTTTTCCTTAGTCCTATTCACTTGAATTCCTCTTCTACTTAGGGGCTGAAATCAGGTTGAACAACGAAAGAAACAACTAAGGAGGACTCAGCCTAATTTAGGCAAAGAGCAACTTCAGTGACAGTATGAACAGTGCAAGTGCATACATCAAGCCAGACATGGATAAGGATGTGGAAATCAGCGATGAGGAACGTCCAATAACATGCACAAAGTTGGCAATGGCAGAGAAGAGGATGGAAATTGGAAGAGTGGTACTCAAAGTGTAACCAGCTCCTAAGGTGAAGAGAGATACAAGTGAATAGGACTAAGGAAAAGTAGACAACTGAGGGGAGCAGGTTTATATAGTGAATAGCGATGGGTTTAGGGTAGGTCATCTGAGTCCTAAATGATTTAGGGCCAGTATATATAAGGAACATGAGGAAAACACAAGGCGGACATGAGTACAGCAAGAAGTCCATGTGGGAAGGGAAGCATACTCATGTGAGTAGAATGACGGAGATTAAAGACATGAGGCATGATATCAAGATGACATCATGGGCTAGACCCCAGGTCATGTGAGGGATCTCACAGTCATGTGCACAGGTCACCTGACTTCAAAAATGAAAAGAAAATGTTTAAGTGTGAATAGTAAAAGTGAAGTGAAAAACATAGCATATAGGTCCTGAACTATAACAGGGGCCATGTTTACTTTGAGTACCACTCTTGTTCTCTTCTCAATTCTACTCTGCTCTTCACTGTCTTCATCCCCATTACCGGATGCTTGTCTTAAATGCTCTATTTAGGCACTGTTAATTTCATTGTTGCCGAATACCACATCCTTGTCCATGTCTGGTTGGACATTCACCATTGCCAAGTACACACAGTTGCTGAAGTCACCATTATCCTAAATTAGGGTAACATCTCTAGTTTTAGTTTTAGTCCCATTTCACTTGAATAGGACTGCTGTAAGGCCAAACCAGTCATCCTTCCTCCTTGCCATCATTATATGTGTTCTCATGATAACACAGATCATCTTGCTGCTTGACAAGAACAAGCCACCTTAGTCTTCTTCACCACTCAACATCAACCTATGCCACTCCCAGCTCTACCTAACTTTTTAAATCCAGAACACCTAGATGTCAATCTAAACAATGACTGGATGCTGCTGCCTTAGCTCACACTTGTACACACTCCTACTCCTGCACTTTCTCTTGCCTGCACTCTCTCATCTTCTCCTATTCCCATGTCTCCTCCAGCTTCTATGTGCTACCAGCACAAAAAATATACTCACAACCCTCATAATGCCCAAGTAGGGTATATAACCCCCAGCTTTGAACACCTGTTTAAGCTTCACCCTCAAAACAAACTCCATCATTCCACCAAGTACAATGTCTGAAGGAATGGAAGGAGCTTCTCCACTGCCACCTGCTGACCCAAACACAACATGGGCTGACATCCAAAACACCATGGCCGCCATGGCAACCATGTGACAAAATTCATTGCTGGCCCAACAGCAAATTACCCAACAACTTGCTACTGCCACCACCACTGCCACTTCTGCTCCCTTCTCCTTGTCCCTTCCAACCCAACTCATTGCTGATCCTAGCACATGAGATGGTAATCACTCTTCCTTTCATTCCTGATGGGTAAAAATCACTACATGGGCCCAATGCCAAGAAGGCTTGGACAAAAGACAGAAGACTGCAGCTGTCCTCCTAAGGATAGTTGGATGAGCCAAAGTATTCTTGCACATGACGCTCGAGAAGTACCAGAAGAAGAGTACTCCCAATAATGGCCCACCTGGGAGGAACTAAAAAAGGAAGTAGAAGAGCATTTCTGCATAGATGTGCTCACAGAGGAAAGTTACCAACAACTGCTCACTCTACAACAAGAAAACTTGTCAATAGAAGTCTTTACTCAACAATTTGAGCTTCTATGACAAGACATGGGACTCTCAGTAATTGACAACAATGTTTCCCAACTATATTAAGAACATATCAACTACAACATATACTTCCAGTTATCAATACAAACCCCTGCCATCAAAGACAAATTCCCTATCTGGCAGAAAGAAGCAACCAAGATGAGAAAAATATTCAAGAAGATGTGGATGGAATGGAGTAAGCAACCATTCACAAGAAATACTGAACTGTGCTTCACAGAAGTTGGCATCTAACCAGCTCAAGGCACCCCAATGGATGCACATGCTGTTCAACCTCAACAGGAAATGAAACTGGATGAAAAGACAACTAGGAGCACTATACCTATTCTAGGCGTAGAGCAACTTTGGCAATGGTATGAATGGTATGAGTATGAACATCAAGCCAGATGTGTATGAGGACGTGGAACTTGGTGACTAGAAAGTTGACGGTTCTGAGACACAACATAAATGTATGATGAGCAGAGAGTGCGATGACATGCACTAAGCTAGCAATTGCAGAGAAATGGATTGGAAAGAGAAGGTACTGGAGTGGTATTCAGAAAGGACCTGGCCCCTAAGGTGGAGAGGGATACAAGTGAATAGGACTGGGGAAACTAGACAATGAGAGGAGAGGGCTTAAGTAGTGACTAGTGATAGGTTTAGGGTAGGGCGTCTGAGTCCTAAATAGTTTAGGGCCGGTATAGATAAGAGACATGAGGAAAAGGCAAGGTAAACATGAGTACACCAAAAAGTCCAAGTGGGAAGGAAGAAGCATATTTGTGTGAATGAAAAGATAGAGATGAAAAACATGAGGCATGACATCATGATGACATCATGGGCTAGGCCCCAGGTCACGTGAGGTATCTCATGGTCATGTGCACTAGTCACATGACTTCAAAAGTAAAAAAAAAATGTTAAGTGTTGTAGTTCAGGCTACAACACTACCACTTACCATTACATTCCTTGCATTCTTCTTTACCTGGATTTACTATTCTTACTTTCGAGGTCACATGACCACTTCCCATAATCACATGACTTGGCCACCTTTTATCTTATCTATTGTACCTTAGGGGCACATGCTAGTTCCCATGATCACGTGCCTATAGGTCGCCCTAGACTAGCCTAGATCCATGACATCACTATGATGTCATGCCTCATGCTACCCATGTTCCTTACTTCTTTACCTACCCTAGAGTACACTGCTTGGTCCGTGCACGATAGGGTATCACTATATATAGGGTAGCGATGCAACTGGGTTAGCCAGTCTTATTCATTTGTCTTACCCTCCATACTGTGGGGCCTGAGTACACTTGAGTACCACTCATCCTTTCTCTTTGCTGGTTGACCACCATTATAGAGTCCTTATCGTTATTTATCATGCTAGGCGACACTCGGGCCATCCTAGCTAGAGGCTAGGCCGCCCTCGTTAGAAGTTGGTTCTTTGCTGTTCCACTCTGTTACATTAAGTAGGAAAAATGAAGTAGAAGTGAAAAACATAGAGTATAGGTCCTGAACTATAACAGGAAACTCACTCCTGTTATAACTATGGTAAGCTGGGTCATCTCTCCCATGCTTGCAAGGAACTGTGCAAACCGAGAGGTCACCCTATCTTTGACCCAGTCATAGGTCATACTCGTCATGCTCTGCCCTACCCTGCTCCTCTTCACAAGATTCCCCTCATATTCACCATTACCATCACTGCCATCCCAGAAATGGAACAAGGTTCCCTGAATCCTTTGTGGATGACGAAAGCAGCCCAGGCTTATTACCTGGATATGTTTGAGTCTCATGCCTGACAACTTGCCACCAAAGGGTTGAAGGGAAAAAGGAAAAGCCAAGTGAAGCTGGGAGATCCTCACTTGGCGAAGGACAGTTCTTCTTATCATTCTTCTTCACCTCATTCGCCTTTTCATAATCACTTTGCTGTACTTGGGGAGATGGACAGTTTATCTGTTGATGCTGACTTACTGAACAATTATAATAGCTACAATACCACCTCCAAAGGAGCATCTCTTCGGAGTGTGGCACCAGAGTATAAAAATAGTGTGCTTAATTCTCCAACTACAGACAAAATTTCTTTTTTTATTAAAACTCTCCCCTAATTTTAACCTTAAAAACACTTCTCCTGGTGGAGAATTTGGCATCCCCACTGATGTTTACTTCCAGAAAAACAATAAATGGCAAAAAAACAATGGAAAAAGCACTACTCAACTTAGATGCAGTACAAACTTTCATTGACCAAAAATGGGTAACATTGTTAGGTATTTCCACCAAAAACTCTCTCTTCTCTGATCAATTACTAATGCCAATGGAACTTCTTTGTCCCACAGAACCATTACAGACTATATCTCTCTTGTCTTCTTGTACCAAGGTCACTCTGAAGGAGTGGACACCTTGATAACCAATTTGGGAACTTATTGTATTTATCTAGGATATGACTGGTTTCAATATCACAACCCACTCATTGATTGGGTGAACAAAGAGATTAAATTTTGTTGCTGCACTCATAACTGAATTACAATCAACACAGCAAACCTCATTCATGGAATCTGGAATCCATCCATCCACTCCATTGAAGAGAGCCTAAGGGAAAAGGTACCTCCTCAGTATCACAAATTCCTTGATGTTTTTAGCAAGGAAGAGTCCAAATGCATGCCTGTCTGCAAACCCTAGGACCATGCAATAGATCTCAAACTGGGCTTTGTCCCTAAAAAAGGTTGAGTCATTCCTTTATTAGATGCTGAAATCAAAGAAGTCAGGAACTTCATCGCCTCCAAACAAGAAAAGGGCTATATTTGCCCATCAAAATCACCTCAAATGGCTCTAGTATTCTTTATTCCCAAGAAAACTGGCAAGAAACATCTCATCATGGACTATAGGTATTTAAATGAGGGAATGGTAAAAAACTCATACCCCTTTCCACTCATTTCTTCACTCGTCAATCACCTGAAGAGCACAGACAAATTCACCTGCCTTGACCTTCAATGGGGATACAATAATGTACACATCAAGGAAGGTGATGAGTGGAAAGCTGTATTTGTTATACCCCTGGAGGCTTATGAACCAGTAGTTATGTATTTTGGGATGACTAACTCCCCTTCCATGTTTCAGCAAATGATGAACAATATATTTAACAACATGTACACCATTATCATCATCTATCTTGATGACATGTGCATCTTCACCAAAAATAAATCCAACAAGGAACATTCCAAGGTCATAAAAGAAGTATTGCATAGGCTACACAAAAATGATCTCTATGCAAAACCCGAAAAATGTGTCTTTAATGCTGACAAAGTTGACTTTTTAGGCATGACAGTCTCTGCTGATGGTGTTAGCATGCAATCAAAAAAGGTTGACACCATCCTCAATTGGCCTACTCCCATGAAACTCAAGCAGCTACAATCTTTTCTTGGCTTATGTAACTATTATTGCTGATTTATTGATAGTTTTGGACAGACCACATGCCCCCTTAATGACCTCACCAAAAAGAATGTACCTTACACTTGGGAGGAAGCACAACAAAACATGTTCAACACACTCAAAAAACAATTTATAAAAGTGCCCCTTCTCACATTTCTAGACAGTAGCAAAGAAATGCATGTTGAAATGGATGCAAGTGATATTGCCACTGGTGCAGTATTATCCATACTAGGGAAGGATAGCTCCTGGCATCCATGCACATTTCTCTCTCATTCTTTTTTGTCTGCTGAATGTAACTACCCAGTGTTTTAGTTTGGGTTGTAACACTGCCACTTACCATTATGCTCTCTTGTTTCTCCTTTTCCTGGACTTACCATTTCTACTTTCGAGATCACATGACTTGACCACATCTTATCTTATCTATTGTACCTTAGGGTCATGTGACTACTCACATGACTGCAGGCTTGCCCTAGAGTACACAGCTTGGTCCGTGCACTCTAGCTAGACAGTATATATAGTGGTAGCATAGCAACTGGTATCCCCAGTCTTATTCATTTGTTCTACCCTCCATTGTATGGGGCCTAGCAATACTTGAGTACCACTCACCCTTCCCTTCTTTGCCAGTTAGCCACTGTTATTGGGCTTAACAATATAATGCTGATTGTCAATGTTTCCTCATCATCTCTTCTCTCTATCGTCAACATACTGATGACCACCATCAACAATTACCAACAGCTATGTCTATCTCTATATCCATACCCTTACACTGATCCTCCATTATATCTATTCATTTGTTCCTTGGCAACACTTTGTTATAGTTCAGGACCTATACGCTACATTTTCACCTTTTCTTACTTTTATACTTAAACATTTTCTTTTCATTTTTGAAGTCATGTGACCAGTGCATGTGACCGTGAGAACCCTCATGTGACCTGAGGCCTAGCCCCATGATGTCACCATGACATCATACCTCATGTCTTTCATCTCCGTCTCTTCTCCCATGAGGACGGCTTCCTTCTTCCCATATAGACTTCTTGCCATTCTTATGTGTACCTTGTGTTTATCTCATGTTTCCTTTCTCACACTGGCCCTTAACTATTTTGGACTCAGACGACCTACCCTAAGCCCATTGCTAGTCACTACTTAAACCCGCTCTCTCTTGTCATCTACTTTTCCATAGTCCTATTCACTTGAATCTTCTCCTACCTAAGGGGCCAGTTCTCTTGTCTACCACTCCATTACCTTTACCTTTACTTTTCATTGTTGAGCTCGTGAATGACTCATCAATTCAATCATATCTCTGCTTTTGCCATCTCTGTGCATCGTTAATGCATGCTCGTTGCTGTCCGCCCTAGTACATGATTTACTTGGGCACCGTAAACTTTCTCATACTCGATTACCACGTCCTTGTCCACATCTGGCTCGACGTTAGGACTCGTCAAGTCCACACAGTTGCAGAAGTCACCCAACACCTAGATTAGGTGTTGTGCTTTAGTTATTTTCTTTGTCCCATTTCACACTTCAGATGCTCCTAGCTAAGGACATCCTCATTTGGGGTTGGTTTTGCCTCATTTGCTGTTCCACTCCATTACACCCAGTATATGACAAAGAGTTGCTGGCTATCATCTGCACTCTGGAAGAATAACACCACTATCTTATTGGAAAAACTAATTTTGAGATTTGGACAGACCAAAAAAATCTCAAATATTGGAAAAAACCACAGACACTCTCAGGCTGACAAGCCTGCTAACATGAGCTGTTGCAAGAATTTAATTATACCCTGGTCTACAAGCCAGGCACCACGAATGGCCATGCCAACACTCTTTCCCAAAGACCAGATCATGGTGATGCTGTTGATAAGTTAAATGAAAACATTACAGTTTTTCCTTCCACTGTCTTCTGTTCCTTTTCTTTATCTATCCCAGTTACACTCACCTCCACCAATGCACACTTACCTTCAAAGGGCTCCCCTGATGCTGCCAGTTTCAACTTGTACTCATCCATTGATCTTGACATCCCCACCCATGACCAATCTCTCATCCCCACCCATGTCAAGATTCAACTTCCTTCTGGCACTTACAGCAGAATTGCACCTTGTTTGGGCCTCACCCTCAAGCATAAAATCAACATCATGGCTGAAGTCATTAACATCAATTATAGGGGAGAAATTGGCATAATTCTGTTCAACCATTCTGACTCACCCTTCCACATTTCTAAATTCAACCACATTGCCCAACTAATTATCAAAAAAATAGAAAACCCACACTCAAGGAAGAAAAGACTCTCAATGAGTCTCAATGTAATGATACAGGGTTTGGTTCTATGGGAATCCAAGCCATTTCCTCTACTACTATTTCCCCAAACTTTGAAACTACACTATCCATGGAATTCTTCAGATTGGATGTTGACACTATCAACAAATATGAATATTATACTTCAGAACATCTTTTTAGAAATTCAAATAGCATCATTTTCGTGCCATCTTCACTTCACACTGAGTTAATCTCGCTTTTCCATGATTGCCCAGTCACTGGTCATCCTGGCCATAACCATACCATTTCTTCCATTAAATGCTTCTATTGGTAGCCAGGCATAACCAAGGACATTGCTTCTTACATAGACCACTATCAGGTATGCTCCCTCATAAAGGGTTCATCAAAGCCACCAGCAGGAAAACTTATGCCATTTTCCATTCCCTCCTATCCATGAAAAGACATCTCATTTGATTTTATTACTGGACTACCCCTTTCTAATGGCTGTGATTCTATAGAGGTTATCATAGATTACTTCTCCAAAGAAATTGTTCTTTTTCCTTGTGCAAAAACCACTTCTTCCTCAGATTTAGCCACTTTATTTAGAGACCATGTATGGTGTCTCCATGGACTACCTAACACTATTCTTTTGGACAGAGGACCCCAATTCATTTTGGAGTTCACCAAGGAACTTTGCAAGATTTTTAGCATCCAGCAGAAACTCTCCACAGCATACCATCCCCAAATGGACAAATAAACAGAAAGGGTCAACAGAGAAGTTATCACTTATCTCCATGCCTACATCACTAAAAGGCAGGAGATATGAGCCTCATGGCTAAAAATGGCACAATTTGCACATAACAACACTCTCACCACTGCCACAGGCACTTTCCCCTTCTCTGTCACATGAAATTATCAACCATGCATGGGTATAGAGCCCACAAACTCCACTGCAACTCCTGGGGGGTCATTTACTAAAACCCTTGATCGCTCTCATGAGGAAATCATTTCCATGTTACAAAAACCCATGATCGAATGTTGCATGCACAAACATCCAAGCATTCCTCAGCTCCCTCATATTCTATCAGAGATCTCATCTGAGTCTCTACTGATCACCTTTCCCTTCCCTACCCCACACATAAACTAACCCAAAGATTTATTGGCCCTTACTGTATATCTGCCATTCTTCCTAATGCCATTACCCTCATCCTTCCCTTCTCCATTTCCATTTATCCCACTATCAATATTTCCTGCATTAAACCCTATAAAGCCCCACTGGATGGTCAAAACATATTTAAACCAGATCCTATCACCATGACTGAAGATTGTCATGAAGAATATGAAGTTGACCGGATTGTCTAGTTCAGGCTTCACTGCAGGAAGTTACAGTACCTCTGTAACAGAGTGGAACAGCAAATGTGGCAGAACAAACCCCAAATGAGGACAGTCTAGCCTTGAGCTAGGATGGCTGAGTGTTGCCTAGAATGATAAATATGACGAGGACCCTATAACAGTGGTCAACCAGCAGAAAGAGAGAAATGAGCGGTACTCAAGTGTACTCAGGCCCCACAATGTGGAGGGTAAGACAAATGAATAAGACCGGCTAACCCAGTCACATTGCTACCCTATATATAGTGTCTACCAAGAGTGCACAGACCAAGCAGTGTACTCTAGGGTAGGTCTAAGGTAAGGAATGTGGTAGCAGCGAGGCATAATGTCATAGTGACAGCATAGATCTAGGCATAGTCCGGAATGGCCTGTAGGCATGTGATTGTGGGAACTAGCACATGCTCCTAAGGTACAATAAGATAAGATAATAGTGGCCAAGTCATGTAACCTCAAAAGTAAGAATTGTAAGTCCAGATAAAGAGGAAACTAATGAATGTAGCAGTAAACGGTAGTGTTGTAGCCTGAACTACAATAACCTCATCCACTGGAAAGGATGGGACAAGGTGGATTGCACCTGGGAACCCACTGTTAATCTTAAACATGTGCAAGACACTATTAATGAGTTTCATGCTTCTTATCCTAATGCCCCACAACCCATTTGGGGTATCTCCAACAATGAGTTCCTCTCTCTTTTCCAACCATTCAGTCTCTCCTATACAGAATTCACTGATTCTTGATTAGACCTCAAATCTGGTGAATGGGGGGTAGTGTTATAGTCCATGAACCTCAGACTATATTTTTCATTTCTTATTCACTTTTCTTACATAATGTATTCTCTTCACTTTTGGAGTCACATGACCAGCGCACATGACTTGAGGCCTAGCCCCATGATGTCATCATAACATCATGCCTCATGTCTCTTAATCTCCATTTTATTCACATGAGTATACTTCCTTCTTCCCACATGGACTTCTTGCTATACTCATGTCATCCTCATTGTTTCCTTGTCTATACCAGCCCTAAAGACTTTCGGACTCAGACAACCTACCCTAAACCTATTGCTAGTCACTATATAAACCCATCTCTCTTGTCATCTTTTCCTTAGTCCTATTCCTTGAATTCCTCTTCTACTTAGGGGCCACATTCACTTCGAGTACCACTCTTGTTCTCTTCTCAATTCTACTCTGCTCTTTGTCATCTTTGTCCCCATTACTGGATGCTTGTCTTGAGTGCTCTATTTGGGCACTGTTAATTTCATCATCACCAAATACCACATCCTTGTCCACATCTGATTGGACATTCACCATTGCCAAGTACACACAGTTGCTGAAGTCGTCATTATCCTAAATTAGGGTAATGTCTCTAGTTTTAGTTTCAGTCCCATTTCAGAACCCAGGTTGAGATTTTCACCCACCAGGGGTAGAATGTAGAGCAGTTACCATCCCATATGCCAGGGTCAGTAATGAGATGGGTAGGGAGAGAGGAGGCAGGGGTGGAGAGAGCAGTGGTTAAGACAGCAATCTGCTGCAAGAGTTGCTATTGCAGCTATTGCTACATGAGGAGGGACATTTGTAGCATTGAAGCCATGTTGGCCATGGTGGCATGAATTTCAACCCAGGTGACATTTGGGTCAGCTGAAGGAGACAGGGGTGAGGTTATCATGCCAGATCCATACATTGTTTACTGTTGGAACTTAGCAAGGCTGCAAAGTTTGTTTTTGGGTCGAAGTTTGAAGAGATATTCAAACCTGGGGTGATCTGTCCTAAGCAGAAGTACTTTAGGTGCTGTTACGATTCACCTTTTGTTTGCTCTTCGCATTAGCATTCGTCTTACACTTCTTGCTAATGTCTTTCTTTCACACGACGACCACCGCTTTCTTCCGCTCTTCTCACAATGGTCATCATGATTATGAACTCTTATCTTTTATTCCGTTTCCTTCTGACGGACAGCCACATTTCCTTTACTCCGATAACGTCCGTTATCTTCCTCACACCACCTACCTTATCGGGCTTCCTCTGACCTTCCGCTGCTACATAGCTTGGTCCGTGCACCATTCCCCTTAGGTATATAAAGCCTGCCATCATTACCTTGTATTCTCCAAGCTAGACCTACCTGGAATAGCATCTTTGTTCCCTTCACTTGTCCATCGCTCTCTAAGTCACCCATCCTACTTTTGAGTGGACGCTCGTCGCTCTATCTTCGTCTCCGGTCGCTCTTCTTTGCAACTCGCCCCCGCCACTCTTCTTTGCGGTTGTCCCGTCGACAAGGATATCCCTTGGTCGATCATTCTTCGTCCACCTCAGGAAGCCCCTGCGGAAGTCTCCGGTCGTTAACCACACGACTCGTCCTTGTCTCCGGTCACCCTTCTTTGCGACTCGTTCCTGCCGCTCTTCTTTGCGGTAGTCCCGTCGACAAGGGTATCCCTTGGTTGATTATCCTCCGTCCACCTCAGGAAGCCCCTGCGGAAGTCTCCGGTCGTTAACCACACGACTCATCCCATCAATAAGCAAGCCCCTTAGTCAACATCTCCTTGTCTCCCAGGTCTATGTTCGTTCCTACCCGGACCGACCGTAACAGGTGCCTTGTGCAGTACTTTTTACACAGGTGGCAGAAAAGAGTGGGAGGAGTGTGAGTACAAATGAGGACAGGAGCTGGGAACAGAGTGCGAATCTGGGCAAGCTGCAGCAGTGGCATCCAGTCATCATTCAGATTGAAGTCTGGGTTTTCTGGGTTGAGGAAATTGGGAAGCATGGGTGGTGGAGTTGGCTAATGTTGGGCAGCAAAGAAGTTGAGTGCAGCTTTTTCTTGATGGGTGGTGAGTCAGTTTGTGTTGTTACAGAAATGCATAAAATGAGAAGCAAAAAAAAAAAACTTGTTTTGCTTTGTAGTAGTCCTATTCAAGTGAAATGGGACTAAAGATGAAACTGGGAGACATTACCCTAATGTAGGGGAATGGCAACTTCTGCGATAGTGACAACAGTATGGAGTTGGGGATCAATCCAGACATGAATCGGAATGTAAAGACCAATGGCATTGATGACAATGGTACAAACATAGAATATATACAAGTATCTGGTAATGGGGACAATGATGGCAAATGCAGAGTAAGAGAGGTAAGAAAGATGAAGAGTAGTACTCGAGTTAATTCTAGCCCCTAAAGAGAAAAGGAGATCAAATGAATAGGACTGGGGAAAGGATGATAAAAGGGGGGTTTATATATGTAAGTATGGGAGTTTAGGGTAGATTATCTGAGTCCTAAATAGTTTAGGGCCAGGTTAGATAAAGAAACAATGAGAAGAGCCACAAGTACAGTGAGAAGTCCATGTGGAAAGAAAGAAGTGTACTTGTGAGAAGAAAATGGAAATAAAAGATAACATGAGGTGTGATGTTATAGTGATATCATGGGCTAGGCCCCAGGTCATGTGAGGTGTCTCATGGTCATGTGCACTGGTCACATGACATTTGAAAGAATAAGAATATGTTAAGTATGAATGAAAAATAAAAAAGAGAAAACATAGTGTGAGATCCACAAACTATAACAATACTTCTTAGTCAAAGATGTCTGAAGTTTCATTGGATTCACTAACTTCTATCACAAATTCATTCCCAACTTCTCCCAAGTCATCACTCCCCTGGTTCTCCTCACCTGCAAAAATAAACCATGGGCTTGGACATCTTTACAAGACCATGCTTTCTCATCCCTCAAAAAGGCCCTCACCTCTGCCCCAGTTTTATCTCTCCCAGACATCACC
>JBBPLC010000551.1:0-16580 GCA_038089535.1 Hemileccinum rubropunctum
CCTAGCATGGAAGGGTCAGGGAAAAAAACCCGTCAAGGCAAGAAGAAGGGCAAGTCGCAGGTCAACCATGCTCACATTGCCTCCCCCACTTTCATCACGTACATAACTGGTCCTGAGCCCACTTCTGACCCCTGTGCCCTTGTGCACACTTCTCCACAACTGTACCAGGGAGCTGGTGGTCCCTCTGCCAACACCCACATCAAAGAGGCTTTTAGCCTTGCTCATCATCTAGAGATCTAACCATCCACTGAGACAATTAGCAAGCTCAACAAAGAAATGAGTGAAGGTAAAAGAGTGAGTAAACCAAACTGGATCCTCAGAAACCCTGACCTCATATTCAGTGTCCCTGGTTCCTCATCAGTGTCAGATACTTCCGATGTACCCGATGATCAGCACATCATGGAGATCTTGAGTGATGAGAAAGAGGTAGCTGTTGCTCCCAAATGACAAAGAGTCGACATTCTCGCAAGTGTGAAATCATGGCACCACTCCAATCTTCTTGGGATAGCGATGACATAGTCAACATCTATGGTTCGGACGTCGATGGAGAGATTGCAGACACAGCTGGACTTGAGGATCCTTCATGGCCCTGCATGATCAGGCAAGTGATTCAATCCATGCCTTATGCTCGAACTGACATATTTTCCTCTGATGCATTACCTGCTTGAGTAGTAAATAACATGTCATCTGTTGTGGTAGATAGTACAGTGGATGCTTGTAGTTTTCCTTGTATAACTACCTTTAACATGAATAGACTTTGCTCTTTGTGCTCTGCTCCTACCAGTTCAAAAAATAAGTGTTCATGTGATCCTTTTGGGAAGTTCTGGATCCTTGACTCTGGTGCTTCAATGCACCTTACACCTGATCAAACTGACTTCATTGAATATAAGGCATTTAAGTGTCATGAACAGATACCTGTCATGACTGCCTCTGGAATGATCTATGTTGAAGGACAAGGTAGAGTACTTGTGCAATGGGAAGACTCCAAAAGGAATTCTCAAATCATGGATTTACACAATGTTGGTTTAATACCCAACTCAGGTATTCACCTTGTCTCCCTTGGTCAATTACTTGCTCGTGGAGCAAAAGTTCATGGTGATGATTGCCAGATTACAGTGACTCATGGTGATGGCACTATCCTTTGTTATAGTTCAGGACCTATACACTACGTTTTCACTTTTTCTCACTTTTGGACTTAACGCCTTCCTTTCATTTTCGAAGTCACGTAACCACTGCACATGACCGTGAGATCCCTCACGTGACCTGAGGCCTGGACCATGATGTCATCATGACATCATGCCTCATGTCTTTCATCTCCATTTTCTTTCTCATGAGGATGCTTCTGTCTTCCCATACAGACTTCTCACTGTCCTCATGGTTACCTTGCATTTCCCTCATGTTTCTTTTCTCAAAACCGGCCCTTAACTATTTAGGATTCAGACGACCTACCCTAAACACACTGTACTTACATATATAAACCCTCTCCCTTCATTGTCTTCTCCTCAGTCCTATTCACTTGAATACTCTCCTACTTAGGGGCCTGTTCACTTGTCTACCACTCAATTCTACTATTCAACTCTATTCTGCATTTGCTGTCTCCCAAGCAACGTTACTGCTCGCTCGTCATCATTTGTGCCAAGTACATAATTTACTTGAGCACTGTTAACTTCCTCATTCTCGATTATCATGTCCTTGTGCACGTCTGGCTTGATGTTCACACCCGTACCGTTTATACTGTTGCCGAAGTCGCCCAACACCTAAATTAGGTGTTGTGCTCCATTAGTTGTTCCCTTCCCATTTCATCCTTGCCCCATTTACTCTTGGTTGAGTTGGTCATGGTTTATACATGATTGAGGCGTTACCACTGAAAGGACAATGTGCCCACATGACAAGAACTATCACATATGATATCCTTCACAAATGTCTAGGACATCCCTCAAAAGAAGTTATCAAACATGCCAAAAAGCACACTAAAAGTCTGCCAGATGTTGAGATTCCAAAGGAAGACTCCATCTGTGATGGTTATACTAAAGGTAAACTTCCCAACAGGAGTTTTCCTCCTACTAAGCGATGTGCTACTCGCATGTCTGAATTGATTCACTCTGACTTAAAGTCTTTCCACATTGAATCATACCATCAGTACAAATACATCATTACCTTCTTTGATGACTATACCTCCATGGTGTGGGTTACTGCTTTGCACATGAAAGATGCTGCATTGACAGCCACTAGACACTTTTTGAAATGATGTCCACACAATTTGGAGCAAAAGTCCAAGGATAGATGTCTGATGCTGGGGGAGAATACAAGTCCAGAGCTTTCAATGACATGCTCAAGGGGGAGGGGATATGCATTTTCCAAAGCGCCCCTCATACTTCTCAACAAAATGGTCGAGCAGAACGATTCATGCATACTATGATGGACAAATCTGAAGCTATGCAGCATGATGCCTGCATTCCAGATAGTTGGTGGGAATTCAGCATTATACATGCAACCCACGTCTACAACAGAACACTGCTGCATCGCCATAACTGGTGCACTCCTTACAAGTTGCTACATAAGCAGCAGCTGGACATAGCTCATCTTCATGTTTTTGGAAGTGCTGCTTATGTGCATATTCTAGAAGATGTGCAGGCAAATAAAATGGCCCCTAAGTCTGAACTCATGGTATATCTGGGTGTGATGCCAGGAAATGACTCCAATTTCCTATTCATGTGTTTCCCCAACAATGTCCTGTTCACCTCAGGACATGCTATCTTTGATGAATCTCGATTCCCCCATTGTGTGTCACACTGCACATGAGCTGCTGCACCTCCAGTGCCTACTGTCACTGGTGAGCATGAGTCCCTACAGGAGTTGTCACTGCCCCCTGCAGATGATGACTATCGACCTAGTTAACCTGCTCTGCAAGTCCCTACTGTTGTAGGATTCGTGATACGTTTACTACAACACTTGGATGTTTATCTTATCTTATTGGTTAGCATCTCACATGACAACCCCCACAGCTAGGCTTAGGGTCTAGGACCGCACCTAGACTGGTCATGTGATGTGACGTCATCATTGGGCCTGGAGCCATGACCTCATTGGTCTAGGCTATAACATCATCAGTGATGTCATGCCTCATGGTAATTGCACGGACACCTCATGTTACCTTATTGTATGTATTCCCACACTGGCCCTATAGTACAGGAGCCTCCCCTAAACCTGTCACCTTTCACTATATATACGCAGACCCCTCCTGTAATGGAGTGGAATGGCAAATGAGGCTGCTCTATCTGCCTTGCAGGAAGGTTCCTGCTGGCAATGACAACAAGTGGCATCTAGTCAATAGATATGGCCAATGAGGAGAAGGGAAGGGTTCGACAATGAGTGCCTTTCGTAACAGGATGGCATAACCCAGCAAGGAGTGTGGGAGAACACCCACTGTGGCTCTCAGGCAGTTTGGATGTAGAGAACCGGGCAAGAGACAAGTGAATAGAACTAGGGAATAATACAGAAGGGTCTGCAGTATATATATGTAAGGGTATGGTTTAGGGGAGGCTCCTATATCTACATGAGGGCCAGTATAGAAGGGGAACATGCAGATAACATGAGGTGTCCATGAGGTAGTTGTGAGGCATGACATCACTGATGATGTCATAGCCTAGACTGATGAGGTCATAGCTCCAGGCCCAACAATGACATCATGTCACGTGACCAGTCTAGGTGCAGTCCTAGATCCTAAGCCTAGCTGTGGGGGTTGTCATGTGAGATGCTACCCAATAAGATAAGATAAGCATCCAGTGTTATAGTAATTGTATCGTGAATCCTATAACACCAGCAAGCTTGTCGGCCCAAGAGCATTTGTGGTTTTTTCCAATATTCGAGATTTTTGTGATCTGTTCAAATCTCAAAGTTAGTTTTGCTGATTAAATAATGTCACCACTCTTTGAGGGTGTAAATGATGGCCAGCAATTCCTTGTCATAGACTGGGTAATTGCATTCAGCAGACAAGAAAGAGTGGGAGAGAAAGGCACAAGGGTGCCATGAGCCATCCTCCCCTAGAATTGATAAGACTGTGCTGGTAGTGATGTCGCTGGCATCAGTCTCCATGCGCATTTCTTTTGAAGTGTCAGGAAATGTGAGGAGAGAAGCGGTGGTGAATTGTTTTTTGAGTGTGTCAAACGTGTTTTGTTGTGCCTCCCCCTCCGTGTAAGGCACATTTTTCTTTGTAAGGTCATTGAGGGGGTGGGCTATCTGCCCAAAACCATTAATGAAGCAACAATAATAATTACATAATCTGAGGAATGACTGAAGCTATTTGAGCTTTGTGGGAACTGGCCAGTTGAGTATTACATCAACTTTGTTATTTTGCATGCCAACACTGTCAGCTGATATGGTCATTCCTAGAACATCAACCTTTTTAGCATTAAATACACATTTTTCAGGTTTTGTGTAAAGGTTGTTTTTGCGAAGCCTGTGCAAAACCTCCTTTATAACCTCAGAGTGTTCCTCATCAGATTTGTTTTTTGTAAAGATGCACATGTTGTCAAGGTAGATGATGATTGTGGCATACATGTCATTAAAAATATTGTTCATCATTTGCTGGAATGTAGGAGGGGAGTTAGTCATTCCAAAATACATTACTACAGGTTCGTAAGCCCCCACATTATGAATGCAGCCTTCCATTTGTCACCTTCCTTGATGTGAACATTGTTGTATCCCCACCTAAGATCCAGGCAGGTGAACTTATCTGTGCCTTTAAGGCAGTCAATGAGAGCGGAGATGAGTGGAAGAGGGTATGAACTCTTGATAGTTCCCTTCTTTAGATAGCAGTAATCCATAATGTGTCATTTTTCACCCATTTTCTTTGGAATAAAAAATACTGGAGCTATTTGTGGTGATTTTGATGGGTGAATGTAGCCCTTTTCTTGTTCAGATGTAAGGAAGTTCCTGACTTCTTCTAGTTCAGCATCAGACAAAGGAATGACTCGACCTTTTTTGGGAATGAAGTCTGGTTTGAGGTCAATTGCATGATCTCATGGTTTCTGCATGGGCATGCATTTGGATTCTTCCTTGCTGAATACATCCAAAAATTCATGGTACTGTTTTGGTACCTTTTCTGCAAGACCATCCTCAATGGAGCGGATGGTGGGATTCCAGACCTTATTGACTAGGCCAGCTACATTGATAGTAATGCAGTTACACATGCAGTGGCAAAACTTGATTTCTTTATCAACCCAGTCAATTAGTGGGTTATAACATTGGAACCAGTCGTAACCTAAATAAATACTGTGAGTGCCCAAATTGGTTACCAATGTGTTGACTCCTTCAGAGTGACCTTGATATGAAAATACAACTGAAACAAAGTCTGTAATAGTTCTATGGGATGAAGCAGTCCCATTGGCATTGGTAATTGAACATGGAGAAGTTAATTTTTTGGTAGGAATGCCTAAAGACACTATCCATTTTTTGTCCACAAAGGTTTTGACTGCTCCGGAATTGAGAAGCACTTTTTCTGATGTTTTTTGCCATTTTTGGTTTTTCTGAAAATATACATTAGTGTTGATGTCGAATTCCCCAGCAGGAGAGGTATTCCTGAGGGTAAGGTTAGGGTTAGCAGAGGCTCCTGGTAAAAAAGAAAAATTGTTTATAGCCAGAGAATTAAGCACACTATTTTTATCCTCCAGTGCCATGCTTTGAAGAGACACTCCTTCAGAGTCAGTATTGTAACTAGTACAAACAGAATTATTCAGTGAGTCAACATCGCCAGACAGACTATCCATCTCCCTGAGTACAGCAAAGCAATTAAAAGAAGGAGAAAATTGAGAAGAAGAAGAAGATGGGTCCTTAGCCGAGTAGGTACCTCTCTCTACTGTAATGGAGTGGAATGGCAAACGAGGCTGCTCCATCCACCTTGTGGGAAGGTTCCTGCTGGCAATGATGATGAAGGTGGCATCTAGCCAATAGATAGGCCAACAAGGAGGGAGAAGGGTTCGATGACAAGTGCCTTTCGTAACGAGATGGTATAACCTAGCAAGGAATGTGAGAGAGCACCCACTTGGTATCTTAGGTAGTTCAGACATGGGGAACCAGGCAAGATAGAAGTGAATAGAACTAAGGAATATACAGGAGGGTCTGCAGTATATATATGTAAGGTAGTGGGTTTAGGGTAGGTCTCCTATATGTGAGGGCCAGTGTGGGAATACATACATGCGGATAACATGAGGTGTCCATGAGGTTACCATGAGGCATGATATCACTGATAATGTCATAGCCTAGACCAATGAGGTCATAGCTCCAGGCCCAATGAAGACATCATGTCATGTGACCAGTCTAGGTGTGGTCCTAGACCCTAAGCCTAGCTGTGGGGATTGTCACATGAGATGCTATCTGATAAGATAAGATAAGCATCCAGTGTTATAGTAATTGTATTGCGAATTCTATAACATCTACTCAGCCTTGCCTTTTCCCTTGAGTCCTTCAGTGGCAAGCTAGTGAGCCCGGGACTCAAACATATCCAGGTAATAAGCCTGGGCTTCTTCAGTCATCCACAGAGGATTTCTGGAACCTTAAGCAGCCTTAGGGACCATGGCAATGGAAGTGGTGGGAGTGAGAGGAATCTTGTGGAATGGAGCAGGGCAGGGCAGGGCATAGCGGGTTCAACCAGTTACTGGGTCGAAGATAGGGCGACCTCTTGGTTTGCACGGTTCCTTACAAGCACAGGAGAGGTGGCCTGGCTTACCACAATTGTAACAAGTGTGCAACTCCTGTTGAGACTGGATGGTGCATGTGTCCATTGGGGCACCTTGGCCCAGTTGTATGCCCACTTCCATGAAGCAGGGCTCATATTGATGTTGCTGTAGCTGTTTACTCCTTTCCAGCCACATCTTCTCAAACATCTTACCCATCTCCACAGCTTTCTCCTGCTAGGTAGTGAGCAAGTTGGTGAGGGTGGGACTTCTTGTCGACAACTGAAAATATATATTGTAATTGATCCTCTCTTTGTAAAGGCAGAGGACGTTGTTGTCATGTCTTGACAGGTCCACATCCTGCCGAAGGAGCTCAAATTGTTGTGTAAATACCTCTATTGACATTAAGCCTTGCCAGAGGTTCATGAGCCTGATGTAAGACTTTTCCTTGAGAACATCAATTTGAAAATGGTCCTCAACTTCCTTTTTAAGTTTGCCCCAGGTGGGCCACTCCAGGGTGGACTTCTTTTGGTATTTCTCTAGGATAATCCTAGAGAATGATTCAGCTTTGCCAACCATCCAGAGGAGGATGGTGGCAGTTTGTTGGCGGTCGTCAAGACCTCCTTGACATTGTACCCACATTGCGATGTTCACCCATCAGGGGCGAAAGATTACCTGATTGCTATCCCAGGTACCAGGGTTGGTGATCAACTTGGCAGGCAAGGACATTATTCTAGACATGGCTGCCTCCACGAACTGCTGAGTCATTTGTTGTTGCATCATGTTATAGGATTCACAATATGATTACTATAACACTGGACGTTTATCTTATCTTATCAGATAGCATCTCATGTGACAACCCCCACAGCTAGGCTTAGGGTCTAGGACCGCACCTAGACTGGTCATGTGACATGACGTCATCGTAGGGCCTGGAGCTATGACCTCATTGGTCTAGGCTATGATATCATCAGTGATGTCATGCCTCATGGTAACCTCATGGACACCTCATGTTATCCACATGTTCCCCTTCTATACTGGCCCTCACGTAGATACAGGAGTCTCCCCTAAACTGTACCCTTACCTATATATACTGCAGACCCCTCCTGTATATTCCCTAGTTCTATTCACTTGTATCTTGCCCAGTTCCCCACGTCCGAACTGCCTGAGGTACACAGTGAAAGTCCTCCCTTCCATTCATTGCTGGGTTATGCCATCCCATTACGAAAGGCACTTGTCGAACCCTTCCTCCCTCCTCGTTGGCCTTATCTATTGGCTAGATGCCACTCGTCGTCCATGCCAGCAAGAACCTTCCCGCAAGGTAGATAGAGCAGCCTCATTTATTATAGGATTCGCGATACACGACTACTATAACACTAGGACGCTTATCTTATCTTATCGGGTAGCATCTCACGTGACAACCCCCACAACTAGGCTTAGGGTCTAGGACCACACCTAGACTGGTCATGTGACATGATGTCATCATAGGGCCTGGAGCCATGACCTCATTGGTCTAGGCTATGACATCATCAGTGATGTCATGCCTCATGGTAACCTCATGAACACCTCATGTTACCTTAGTCAGCTACTATAGACCGGCCCTCACGCATACAGGGAGCCTCCCCTAAACTGTATCCTTACATATATATACCGCAGACCCTCCCTGTATATTCCTTAGTTCTATTCACTTGTATCTTGCCCAGTTCCCCACGTCTGAACTGCCTGAGGTACCAGTGGGTGCTCTCCCACACTCTTTGCCGGGTTATGCCATCCCGTTACGAAAGGCACTCGTCGTCGAACCCTTCCTCCTTCCTTGTTGGCCTTATCTATTGGCTAGATGCCACTCATCGTCCCCGCCAGCAGGAACCTTCCCGCAAGGCAGATGGAGCTGCCTCATTTACTGTTCCACTCTGTTACATCGTTTGCCATTCCACTCTGTTACACATCACTAGGGACACTTGAAGTAATGCGGTCATATTGGCCATTGTGGTTCATATTTTGGCCCATGTGATGTTAGGGTCAATTGGCAGGGCAGCTTGTTCATGTAATGAAGTGGAACAGCAAACAAGGCTGCTCCATCTGCCTTGTGGGAAGATTCCTGCTGGCAATAATGACAAGGTGGCATCTAGCCAATAGATAGGCCAACGGGAAGGAAGAAGGGTTCAATGATGAGTGCCTTTCATAACAGAATGGCATAACCCAGCATGGGAGAGCACCCACTTGGTATCTTAGGTAGTTCAGACATAGGGAACCAGGCAAGATATAAGTGAATAGAACTAAGGAATAATAGAGGAGTGTCTGTGGTATATATAGGAAAGGGATCAGTTTAGGGGAGGCTCCTGTATCTATGTGAGGGCCAGTATAGAAGGGGAACATGTGGATAACATGAGATGTCCATGAGGTTACCATGAGGCATGATATCACTGATGATGTCATAGCCTAGACTGATGAGGTTATAGCTCCAGGCCTAATGATGACATCATGTCAGATGCTATCTGATAAGATAAGATAAGCATCTAGTGTTATGGTAATCATATTGCAAATCCTATAACAATTTCAAGTGAATAGGACTGAGAAGTAGACAACGAATGTTATAGTTCAGGACCTATATGCTACGTTTTTCACTTTTCTTTACTTTCAAACTTAACGTTTTCCTTCCCTTTTTGAAGTCACGTGACTACTCACACATGACTGTGAGATCTCTCACATGACTTGAGGCCTAGCCCCTGATGTCATCATGACATCACACCTCATGTCTTTCATTTCCGTTTCTTTTCCCATGAGGATGCTTCTTTCTTCCCACACGGACTTCCTTCCATCCTCATGGTTATCTCCTGTTCTCCTCATGTTTACCTTCTCACACCGGCCCTTAATCGATTAGGACTCAGATGACCTACCCTAAACTCCTCGTACTTACATATATAAACCCTCTCCCTTCGTTGTCTACTCCTCAGTCCTATTCACTTGAATACTCTCCTACTTAGGGGCCTGTTCATCTGTTTACCACTCTTCTATTACTCTCCAAATCTACTCTGCATTTGCCGGCTTTGTGCACATTATCGCACACTCTTCGTCGTCCCATGTTTTATGTTGTATCTGGGGACCGTTAACTTCCTTGTCACTGAATACCACATTCTCGTCCACAATTGGTTGGACACTCAAAACCGCACTGTCCACACAGTCGCTGAAGTTGCCCAACGCCTAGATTAGGTGTTGTGCTCCATTAGTTGTTTCCATCCTGTTTCACTTGAATAGGACTGCCGCAAGGCCGAACCTGTTCGTTCCCCCTCACCTATGCCGTTTTATGTGTTCTCGAGCACGCGCCGATCACCTTCATTTCCAACAACAACAAGCAGCCCTCAACCTCTATGCCGCCAACCATATCATTCGTCTCTTACCTGCTCCAGAACCACCCTGACTCTTCACCCCCAACTTCGCACATTTCCTAGGCCTACCGGCTATCGCCGATGAAATCGACCCAAACGATCATCCTATTGAACCAGTTCGAGAGTATTTCCCCGCCCCTATTCCTTCTCGCAAACCAACTCCCGCTCCCTGCTCTCCTTCCTTCTCTTCACGCGCCGTCTCTCCCATTCCCCTGCCTCCAGCTCTACCCCGTGCATGCCATCAGCGCAAACACCATCGCCCTGAACTAAAGAACATTCGACCTGAAACAGGATGATTCCCTGCTTTTTTCCGTCTCCACCCCAGAGCCATCCTTTGCTGACCCTCCAAATTTCTGTAAACCATGTCCGTGCAAACTGCGTGGCCAGCCTATCTTTGATCCAGTTACCGGCCGCACCCACTACCCCCCGCCTCACCCCACACCTCTTCGCGAGATTCCCCTCACACCCACCACCGCCATCGCCGCTGTCCCCGAAACGGCACAAGGTTCCGGAAATCCCCCATGGATGACTGAAGTGGCCCAGGCCTACTACCTGGACATGTTCGAGTCCCGAGCCCGCCAGCTCGCTGCAGAAGGACTCAAGGGAAAAGGCAAAGCCGAGTAGAGAGAGGTATCTACTTGGCTAAGGACCCTTCATTTTCTTCTTCTTTTTCTAATCGCTTTTCTGTACTCAGGGAGATGGATGGTTCGTTGGGTGATGATGACTTACCAAACAATAGTGTGCTTAATTCTCCAGTTATGGACAAAATTTCTTTTTTACCTAAATCCTTCGCTAACCCTAACCTTACCCTCAGGAATACCTCTCCTGCTGAGGAATTCGACATCGACACCAACATTTATTTTCAGAAAAATAACAAATGGCAAAAAACATCAGAAAAAGCACTCCTTGATTCAGGAGCAGTCCAAACATTCATGGACAAAAAATGGGTGATGTCTCTTGGCATACCCACAGAAAAATTATCGCTCCCTCGCTTGATTACTAATGCCGATGGGACCTCTTCATCCCATGGTACAATCACAGACTATGTCTCTGTTGTATTCTCTTACCAAGGGCACTCTGAAGGAGTCGACGCCCTGGTAACCAATTTGGGCACTCACTGTATATATTTAGGCTACGACTGGTTCCAACACCACAATCTGCTCATCGACTGGGTCAACAAGGAAATAAAGTTCTGTCACTGCACTCGCAACTGCATCATGATCAACACAGCTGGACTAATCAAGGAGGTCTAGAACCCAGCCATTTGCTCTATCGAGGAAGGACTCACCAACAAAGTACCAAAACAGTACCACGAGTTCCTCAACGTATTTAGTAAAGAAGAATCAAAACGAATGCCCGTCTACAAACCATGGGACCATGTTATTGATCTCAAACCCGACTTTGTACCCAAAAAAGGTCAGGTAATCCCTCTCTCTGACACAGAACTAGAAGAAGTCCAGAACTTCATAACCTCCAAACAAGAAAAAGGCTATATCTGCCTATCAAAATCCCCACAAATGGCTCCCATATTCTTTATTCCGAAGAAAACCGGCGAAAAACGCCTTGTTATGGATTACCATTATTTAAACAAGGGTACAGTTAAAAACTCATACCCTCTCCCCCTCATATCAGCACTCATCAATCGCCTCAAAGGCGCAGACAAGTTCACCTGCCTTGACCTTAGGTGGGGATACAACAATGTTCGCATCAAAGAGGGTGACAAATGGAAAGCCGCTTTCGTCACACCCCTAGGGGCCTACGAGCCCGTCATCATGTATTTCGGGATGACTAACTCCCCTCCCACTTTTTAGCAGATGATGAATGACATATTTAATGACATGTACACTGCGGTCATTGTGTACCTTGACAACATGTGCATTTTTACAAAAAATAAATTGAATGAGGAACACTCTGAGGTCGTAAAGGAGGTTTTGCGCAGGCTACGCGAAAACGACCTTTACACAAAACCCGAAAAATGTGTATTTAACGCCAATAAAGTTGACTTTTTAGGCATGACAGTATCAGCCGACAGTGTCGGCATGCAAAACAACAAAGTCGATGCAATACTCAACTGGCCAGCTCCCACGAAGCTCAAGCAGCTTCAATCATTCCTCGGGCTATGTAACTATTATCATTGTTTTATTAATGGGTTTGGACAGATTGCTCGCCCCCTCAATGATCTGACAAAAAAGAATGTGCCATACACCTGGAGGGAGGCACAACAAAACGTGTTCGATACACTCAAAAAACAATTTACGACCGCATCTCTCCTCGCATTCCCCAATGCCTCAAAAGAAATGCGCGTCAAAACTGACACCAGTGACATCGCCACAGGCGCAGTGTTGTCAGTACGAGGGGAGGATAACTTATGGCGCCCTTGCACTTTTCTTTCCCATTCTTTTTCTTCGGCTGAATGTAACTACCCAGTCTACAACAAAGAGTTACTGGCCATTATCCGTGCCCTCGAAGAATGGTGACACTATTTAATTGGAAAAACTAACTTCGAGATTTGGACAGATCACAAGAATCTCGAATATTGGAAAAAACCACAGACGCTCTTGGGCCAGCAAGCCCACTGGCATGAGCTGCTGCAAGAATTCAATTACACATTAATCTATAAACCTGGCACCACGAATGGATGTGCTGATGCTCTCTCCCGTTGACCTGATCATGGCGACGCCACTGATAAGTTAAATGAGAACATTACTGTCTTTCCGTTCACTGTTCTTCAATCCTCCTCCCTATCTATTCTGGTCGAATTAACTTCCACAGATGCCTGTTTACCCTCGAAGGGCTCTCCCGATGCTACTGGCTTTGACCTGTACATGTCCACTGATCTTGACATCCCCGCCCATGATCAAGTTCTCATACTCACCCATGTCAAGATTCAACTCCCCTCTGGCACCTATGGCAGAATTGCACCACATTCGGGCCTCGCCCTCAAGCATAAAATCGATGTCATGGCCGGAGTCATTGACGCCGATTATAGGGGAGAAATTGGTGTAATTCTGTTTAACCACTCCAATTTCCCTTTTCACATTTCTAAATTCGACCACATCGCACAACTAATTATCGAAAAAATAGAAAACCCAACCTTAACAGAAGCAAAAACTCTCAACGAGTCACAATGAAACAATAAAGGTTTTGGCTCCACAGGAGTCAAAGCAATTTCCTCCACTTCTCTGTCCCCGAACTTCGAAACTAAATTATCATTGGAATCCGCCAGAATGGATGTTGACGCTATCAACAAGTATGAATACTATGCAAACGAAAAACTTTTCAGAAATTCGAACGGCATTATCTTCGTGCCCCCTTCTCTTCGCACTGAGTTGATCTCGTTATTCCATGGTTCCCTCATTGCAGGTCATCCAGGCCGCGATTATACCATTTCTTCCATTAAATGATTTTATTGGTGGCCAGGCACTGCCAAAGACATTTCTTCCTACATCAAACACTGTCAGGTGTGCTCCCTCATGAAGGGATTGTCAAAGCCACCAGCAGGAAAACTTATGCATTACCGGTCCCTTCCCACCCTTGGGAAGACATCTCTTTTGATTTCGTTACTGGATTACCCCTGTCTAATGGTTTTGATTCTATCAGGGTAGTCGTTGATCACTTTTCCAAAGAAATCGTCCTCTTTCCATGCCTTAAAACCACTTCTTCCTTGGACCTAGCCACCTTATTTAAAGATCACATATGGTGTCTTCACAGACTACCTAACACTATTCTCTCGGACAGAGGACCACAGTTCGTCTCGGAGTTCACCAAGGAACTTTGCAAAGTACTTGGCATCCAGCAGAAACTCTCCATGGCGTACCATCCCCAAATGGACAGTCAGACGGAGCAGGTCAATAGAGAAGTTATCGCATATCTCCGAGCTTATGCTGCTAAAAAACAGGAGACTTGGGCTTCATGGCTAAAAATGGCGCAATTTGCGCACAATAATACCCTTACCACTGCCACGGAAACCACACCCTTTTCTGTTACATGTAACTACTCTCTGCGTATGGGAACAGAGCCCACAAACTCCACTACAGCTCCTGGGGGGTCATTCGGTAAAACTATTGGACGAAGTCATGAAGAGATCGCTTCCACACTACAGAAAACCCGCAATCAGATGTCACATGCACAAACATCCAAGCGCTCTTCAGCTCCCGAATACTCTATTGGAGACCTAGTCTGGCTCTCCACTGAACATCTCTCCCTCCCCTATCCTGTGCGTAAATTAACACAAAAATTCATTGGCCCATATCATATCACTACCATCCTTCCTAATGCCGTCACCCTCGCCCTCCCTTCCTCGGTTTCCATTCATCCAACCATTAATATTTCTCATGTAAAACCCTATAAAGCCCCGCTGGACGGACAAAACACATTTAAACCAGACCCCATCACCATGACTGAAGATCATCATGAAGAGTACGAAGTCGATCACATCGTCCAGTCAAGGCTTAATCGCGGAAAATTACAATACCTCATCTACTGGAAGGGATGGGACGAGGTGGATCGCACCTGGGAACCTGCCGTTAACTTAAAACATGCGCAAGATACAATCACCGAGTTTCATGCTTCACACCCAAACGCCCCACAACCTATTCAGGGCATCTCCAAGTCAGAATTCACGTCACTCTTTCATCCGTTCGGTTCCTCCTATACCAAATTCACCAACTCTTGACTAGATCTCAAGTCTGGTGAATGGGGGGTAGTGTTATAGTTCAGGACCTATACACTACGTTTTTCACTTTTCTTTACTTTCAAACTTAATGTCTTCCTTCCCTTTTTGAAGTCACATGACTACTTGCACGTGACTTGAGGCCTAGCCCCTGATGTCATCATGACATCACACCTCATGTCTTTCATTTCCGTTCCTTTTCCCATGAGGACGCTTCTTTCTTCCCACATGGACTTCCTTCCGTCCTCATGGTTATCTCCTGTTCTCCTCATGTTTACCTTCTCATACCGGCCCTTAATCAATTAGGACTCAGACGACCTACCCTAAACTCCTCGTACTTACATATATAAACCCTCTCCCTTCATCGTCTACTCCTCAGTCCTATTCACTTGAATACTCTCCTACTTAGGGGCCTGTTCATCTGTTTACCACTCTTCTATTACTCTCCAAATCTACTCTGCATTTGCTGGCTTTGTGCACATTATCACACACTCTTCATTGTCCCATGTTTTATGTTATATCTGGGGACCATTAACTTCCTTGTCGCCGAATACCACATTCTTGTCCACATTTGGTTGGACACTCGAAACCGCACTGTCCACACAGTCACCGAAGTCGCCCAACGCCTAGATTAGGTGTTGTGCTCCATTAGTTGTTTCCATCCCGTTTCAACGAAGGGGAGAGGCTTATATATGTAAGTAAGGGAAGTTTAGGGCAGGTCATCTGAGTCCTAAATAATTTAGGGCCAGCATAGATAAGGAAACATGAGGGAAACACAAGGTGAGCACAAGTACAGCGAGAAGTCCATCTGAGAAAGGGGAGGTGTACTCATGTCTTTCATTTCCATCTCTTCATTTGCACAAGTACGCTTCTTTCTTCCCACACGGACTTCTCACTGTACTTGTGCTTACCTTGCTACTTCCTCATGTTCTCTTATCTATACCAGCCCTAAACTATTTAGGACTCAGATGACCTACCCTAAACTTCCCTTACTTACATATATAAACCTCCTCCCTTCGTTGTTATAGGATTCGCAATACGATTACTATAACACTGGACGCTTATCTTATCTTATCGGGTAGCATCTCACGTGACAACTCCCACAGCTAGGCTTAGGGTCTAGGACTGCACCTAGACTGGTCATGTGACATGATGTCATGCCTCATGGTAACCTCATGGACACCTCATGTTACCTTAGTCATCTACTATAGACCGGCCCTCACGCATACAGGGAGCCTCCCCTAAACCGATCCCTTTCCTATATATATATAGCACCCTCCCTGTATATTCCTTAGTTCTATTCACTTGTCTCTTGCCTGGTTCCCTACATCCGAACTGCCTGAGAGCCACAGTGGAAGTCCTCCCTTCCATTCATTGCCAGGTTATGCCATCCCATTATGAAAGGCACTCGTCGTCGAACCCTTCTCCCTCCTTGTTGGCTATATCTATTGGCTAGATGCCACTTGTCGTCCACACCAGCAGGAACCTTCCCACAAGGTAGATGAAGCAGCCTCGTTTGCCATTCCACTCCGTTACATTCATCATCTACTCCTCAGTCCTATTCATTTGAATCCCTCTCCTCCTTTGGTGTAACGGAGTGGAATGGCAAGAACCAACTCCAACGAGGGCGGTCTAGCCTCTAGCTAGGATGGCCCGAGTGTCGCCAAGAACATTAAATACGATAGTAGCCCTATAACGGTGGCTAACCGGCAGAAAGAGAGGATGAGCGGTACTCAAGTATCCCAGGCCCCACTAGGTGGAGGGTAGAACAAATAAATAAGACTGGCTAACCCAGTCGCATCGCTACCACTATATATACTACTATGAGAGAGTGCACGGACCAAGCAGTGTACT
>JBBPLC010000552.1:0-16573 GCA_038089535.1 Hemileccinum rubropunctum
CGCATCCCACCCAATCGCATTCGCCACACCCGGCCGACCCGTCCTTGGATACACAAACACCAACACAGGTCCCTCGAACGACAGCGCCCTCAGATCCACCCACGTCTCTCCTCCCTCTTCCCCGGACAAATCACCAGTCGCAGTTGTAGCCCGCAGCAACACCGACGGAAGCGCAACCTGCGACGCACGTAAATGATCTGCCAGCCCGTCGTCCGTTGGTACAGGTAAATCACTCGGCAGCGTTGACCAATCAGCGGGTACCGATTCAGATGCGGTTCTGGTGGCCATCGGCAGGGCAAGTGCAGAGTGTTAGGGACGGATAATATCGGAGGATGCCTGCGTGAGCTCGCTAGAGATGGTAAATCAAGGCACCTGATCCCCCGGGGGCCGGCAGACCCCTTTACCAATCTTGGACACGCATAAACGAAGTGGTGTAAAGTGATAAATTTATCTCGATCATTTTGTGATTGTGTCGAGACGAACTGACCCTTCGCGCTGTCGTCATGCATGTCGTGCTTCTGATTCCTTTGTACTGGTTCTCACCATCTCACAAATGCGTCAGCGCCGGCGGGAACGAGTCACATGGGATACGATTTTAGAAGACCAAACCAGACAACCCGACACTGGAATGATATCCATTACGCACTACTAGTTCCGGCGTCGCGAATTTCCCTGGTCCTTTCTATCATTTGTATTTCTTCGCCCTGTTTTATCCCCTCGTGCTCCCCAACGTCCGCAACCACGATCACGCTCGCTGCAGCGTCATGCACAGACCCTGATGAAAAACCGAACGCAGAGTCGATGTTGCTTCCGCATCTACCTTGAAGATCGCGGGCATACATGGCTCGCAAATCCAGAATGAATCGGGGGACGATGGTGATTGGAGGTACATATGCTGCAACGAGCAGTAGCGGCTACCATCCATTCCCTGGAATGTCGCCTGTGTTAGAGTGTGTGTTGAGGAGCGAGAACACCAAGATGCTATGCGTCAAGAATTGTTATTAGCGTAGCTGCAGAAGAGGAGACGGAAAAGACGAGACATGGACATACACAAGAAAGTATATTGTACCTTTCCTCACGAGAAATATCATGTAACGGTTCATGTGGAAATGTTTTGTTGCTTTGTATATTTGCAGTGCCTCCCTGGTGAATTGGAAAACGGTGAGTAGACACATCAGTGCTCCGAGAGTGATCTGTGCTGAATCTATAATCTCGGACAAAATGATGGAATGAATTTGGAACACGCAAAACGAAAAATCAAGCAGTTGGACGGTGGACACTGTATGATTAGCAGAACGCAAGTATTCTGTTATATAGCGTGGATGACATGAATCCATGTTCAACATACCTACCACCACACTCTGACTGCTGACCAAAACGCACCAAACTAGATTTGGAATGATTTCGATGGCGTATAACGTGAGAAGAGTGCCAAGGATGAACTTGGATCGATTGTACAAGGCCCATACACGGAGGATCATTGCCACTGGGTCTCCCAATGAAATGAGTCTCGACCGAGGTAGAATGAAATCTCACAATTTGCAGCAGCAATAAAAATCATGCCAGCCCATTGGCTAAAAATTTTAAGAATTTCGCCTTCAAACTAGCCTTGAGCGGAGAGGATGCTGGAAACATTGAATAAATGTACTTACAACTATTAAATATGATTCAATCTAAATGATCATTCATCGGTGTAAGATGAAGTTGAGAACATACGTCTAACAGAAGCTAAAATATTGAGTATTTTCATAGTAACATGAAGGACCACCTTTGTTGGGCCAGGTAAGAAAGTACTCACCACTTTGATATGTTGGGTCAAATCAATAATTTCCAAGTTCAAATTTTTGAACGCACAGAGGGACTGAAGTCTATTGAACAGGTTAATGAAATTGATATACGCTGCAGAAAGAATAGACATACATAACATAACACAGACCGAAATATCGTGCCTAGAAGTTAACAAAGGTCAGCCCCAGTACAATGTCATGACAACAGTTATGATACACACGAGAACAAATAAGGTAGATATTTTTGTCCATGACTTGTTCTGCAGGCAATTCAGAGTATATGAAGGGCTGGTAAAAATCACTGCTGACCCAAATGTACTCTATCTACAAGGATCGTGAAACATTGAGATACCTGTTACCATGCGAAAACGTGAGGCATACCTCATCTGAGAATGTGAGGACTGATAACATTGAGGTTCGTCCAACATAAAGAAAAATGTGTTACTTACTATAATCATATCCGATGGCAGTGAGCATCGCAACTAGGAAGAAGAATAAGATTGATAGACGGTGAGCACCAAGGTCAACGGGCATACGAGACACGGAGTTGCTTAATCGAATTGATGCGTACAGCGTGGAAGCCATGAAGTTGATTTTCCAGATACTGAGACAGACGAAGAACGAGGTAGTATTTGACGATAAAGCTAGCCTGAGAAAGGGCTGCAGATATAAGCCAACACCGGAAGGGAATTAAGATACCGAAGACCAATCTTGGCTGTTGTTGAGTATAGCCTACACTAAGAATGTGATCTGACATTACATCGCTCACTGGTTGGCCCATCTGGATGGCATGATCAGACGGAAGCGCATACCAAGAATTAGTTACGTACGGGAGACGAATACAGTGTTATATGACTTTGCGCTGGCGGATCCAGACGAACCCTGCTGCATGGTGCTGCCACTCGTCATCGTGACGACTTGCGGTAAGTGGGGGAAAGAACAAAATTGAAAGTCCACTGTGGATTTGGTACACCGCAGCGCATCAGAGGTCACGTAGCAATGCCGGCAGAAGGTTACATGAGATGGCGATGCTTGAGTGCGGGTAGCATCAAAAGAATGATGGAAAGTTCTGATTATCGCTCGTGGTATTCAGGCTTCAAGTTCTTTGGAAGATCGAGACGCGCTAACGGCGGTTAATCCAGTGAGTGAATGACAATGCAACCACCGGTAATAATGTTATATACTTGACTCTACCGTAACCACTGGAGTGTTTTGTCGGACCCCTGGGATGGCACGTCGGAGGCAGTTCTGAATTTCACGATACATTGCCTGGAATGCATGGCAATACGAGATAAACTTTACGCCGACCGCAAATGGGTGTATTTGGCATAATCACAATAAACTAAACGTTACACGAATTTGTGGCAGTGGTCTCATCGGCGGTCTTGCTCAGGCTGCAGGAGAGCGATAACCATCTGGCGATTGCAAGCGCTCAGCGGGTTCATCTGTAACGGGTAGTGTGTTCCCTAGTAGATCCAGATGTACCGTGCGACGAGGGATGACTCGGCTTCTAATTGGAGTGCCCTTCATGCTGATGTATATCTGAAACTGCCCTAGTGAACGATTATTGGTGGGCTGACATGCGCCTTGAACGTTCGAACAACGAAACCTGAGTGCTAGGATCTAACCTGCCTTTCTTTTTTATCTTCGACACTTCGAGCTGGACCAAATTTGCTTGGAACGTCGAGCGAGGGACCGCAGCCTTGTAAAATAGACTCGTGTGTGCGCTCGGACCAGTTCTTCAGTTTCTCGCGTCCGTGCGTCAAGGACGATTTGGACTGCGCAAGCGATGGGAATGGGAATGGGAATGATGAGAAAGAGTCACCGTGCCGGAAGGATTGCGCAACGAGTGACGCGCGTGACGACTCGAGACGAGGCTGCTAGCTGGAAGCAGAGCTAGTCAGCGCAGGTGGTACAAACGCAAGTTGAGCGAGTTATCTAGGCCATCTACACAGTCAGGGAAACATCCCAGACGTGACACAAAGCAAACCAACCCGCAATGTCGACGAGAATGGTTCAAGAGTGAAGAGGAACCTAGAAGCATCAGTCAGGACAAGATGGGTAGCAACGATCCCAAGGCACGAATCGCAAATGCAACGGCACCACGCGCAAGTGACTCGGATGCCATATGAATACAATCTGTTTAATGGTAACCTTTTGCTACACTGGCGATAATTTGGCACTTACTTTTTGAACATTTGTACTTAGTTGTTGCTCCATTGTATCATAGTTTTCGGTGTATATTATCAGTGGTGTATATGGGAGCCTGAGGTTGTATCACTCGATGCTATTACGGGTCTAAGCTAGATTCAACGGCAATTTCCCAGTTAAGTCTTCTTCACGTACAAGTTGTTGCTCCTCCAGCTGCACTTATGAACCCATCACTGGCTAAAGAGGGACGGAGGTAGGTCATCACATACAAAAGTCTGCCATGAATGAACCACACCGGACCAGACACCTATCATTAGCGTGAGTCAAAATAAAAAATACATCTCACTCACGCGTCGCATGCCGTGGCGATTTTTTTGAGGGCCCTGCAACGATAGGGACACCAATGGCGAGTCCCTGTGCACGTATTCACACATCACGGCTCAGCTAAATCACCTTTTGGGGTATCGTCAATATCCACATCACAAAAGAGTGCCACTGAAGACTTAATCAGGATCTGCGATGTTGAGGGCGACACGAGAGCGACAACTTACTTGTCCTTTGCACGAAGGCACCTGCCGTGGGCATCGACAGCGCCCAGCTTCCGAGAATGATGTTGTGAGGCCAAGTCGAGGACCTTGTCTTTTGTGGAGAGCGCGTTGACTCGGGCTTCTTCTTGCGCTACTGTGCGATCCAATTCTAGTTTCCGGAATCCGGCCTCTCATGCATCATGATCGGGTGAGCGATCAATAGGCGTTCCGATACCAAACATGTACTAGGCTACCATGGTTGTCGTTCAAATGTCAAGCTACGGCGATCAGCTTTGATGGAGATGAATTATGCGACGACCATAACGATGCTAGAGACGCGGAGGGGAAGGGCAAAGAGCGGTATGTACCACTGGTCCACTGTGAGTCTGTGACGTGGATGTACATGCAGCGATGCTGAGTAAGCCAACCTTCACCGGTCACCAGGTCACTGGTCACCTGACTGGCAGTCGTCGAGCGGCGACGACGGGGTCCATCTTTTTTCTTTTCTTTCTTTTTGGAGTCACCACAGTCAGTGGGGGGCTGAGGTACTTTTTTCTTGTCTCCTCTCATAGACACAAGGCACGTTCCTCGTCGCGTACACCTCGCCATGCCCGTGTTCGCACTACACTTGGGTCGCGCGCAGGTGTGGATGGGAGTTGCCAGAAGCGAGGTAGAAGTTCATGTCGCGCTCGAGGTTCGTTCCGTCATGCTGCTCGTAACGCCTTGAGACTGTCTCGAATACCACACAGTTCCTTTGTCGTCCAATCAGTCTCAAGACTACATGATACCACTTCTCAAACCCAAACTCACCGGCGTACACCCTCTCGCACCCGGAATCGCATCCCACCCAATCGCATTCGCCACACCCGGCCGACCCGTCCTTGGATACACAAACACCAACACAGGTCCCTCGAACGACAGCGCCCTCAGATCCACCCACGTCTCTCCTCCCTCTTCCCCGGACGAATCACCAGTCGCAGTTGTAGCCCGCAGCAACACCGACGGAAGCGCAACCTGCGACGCACGTAAATGATCTGCCAGCCCGTCGTCCGTTGGTACAGGTAAATCACTCGGCAGCATCGACCAATCAAAGGGTACTGATTCAGATTCGGTTCCAGTCGTCGTCGTTAGTGCGAGTACAGTGTGTTAAGGACAGATGATATCGGACGATGCCTGCTTGAGCTCGCTAATGGTCTCTCGGGGAATGCGGATCTTTGCCAATCATGAACACAAAAATCTCATCATGTTACGAACGACCAATACAGTACCCAAGCTCGACGCCTTCCTCGCCTTCCAGGCTCCCTGAGTAGATGCAAAGGAAACGACGTGGCCCGACGTATGTCTTGATGTCTTTTAGGTACAGCTGCCAGATTCTAAACACGTAACATGTTCAACTAATTCATGAGAAGCGGTGGCGCAGTACTGCCAGGGAGAGATTTAAAGTATTCTCGGGCCGGCAAACATCTCCCGAACTCTTGGCTGCCGGCCAGAGCCACTTCTTCGATGGTCCTTTGGAGGCCAGTCGGTCTTTACAAAAGCCAGACCAGGCGGCATATCGGTAAGTATGGTTCATGGTATCAGTGTTGTTCAAAGGCCCTTTATCAGCCAGGGAGCGGATTTGGTGATTGATCTCTAGAGGTGGGAAAACAGGATGGGATGACCGAGACCGAGCTTGCGCATTCGCATGTGAGGACGATCTGTGGATTGAAGTGGCGTAGAGTGATCATTTTATTCTCGATCTTGTGATCGTTTCGAGGCGAACTGACCTTTCAAATGTGTTCTATTGACAGCATGTTGTCCTTCTGTTCCTTTTGTATGCTACTTTCGAACCTCTCACCCCGTCTCATGGACGGTCAGCGCTGGCGGGAACGAGTTATATGGGTTACAATTCCAAAGACCAGACTTGACAACCCGATAATTTGAATGATATCCATTACGCACTACTAGTTCCGGCATCGCGAATTTCCCCGGTCCTTTCTACCGTCTGTATATCTTCTCCCTGCTCTACCTCCTGGTTCTCCCCACCGTCCGCAAATATGATCGCGCTCGTTGCAGTGCCATGGACAGACCCTGATGACAAGCCGAATGCGGAGTCGACGTCGCTTCCACGTCTCCCTCGAAGATCGCGCGCATAAAGAGCTCGCAATCCCAAGATGAATCGGGGAGTGAGCGTGATTGGAGGTGTATATTCTACTGTTCCAAATAGTATCCACCATCCGTTCTGTGGAATTTCTTCTGTGGTGAAGAGCATGCCGAGGATTGACAGGAGCAAGATGCTACTCGTCAAGAATTGTTGTTAGCGTAGTTTAGAAGAGGAGACGGAAATAAGGACGACAAATGGACATACGCAAGAAAGTAGATCATGCCTTCCCTCACGAGAAGTTTCATGTAACGATTCATGCGGAAATGCTTCATTGTTTTGTATGTTTGAAGTGCCTCCCTAACGAATTGGATAACGGTGAGTTGGCACATCAGTGCACCAAGAATGATCTGTGCTGAATCCATAATCTTGGTCAAAGTGGGGAAAACCAATTGGCCCCCGCAAAACGAGAAATCAAGCACTTGGACAGTAGTCTCTGTATAATTGGCAGAACGGCAGTTATTTTGTGATATTGTGTGCATGACATGAAGCCACGTCTTACATACCCACGAACATATTATGACTGCTGAACAAAACGCACCAAACTAGATGTGGGATGATTTCGACGGTGTACAACGTAAGAAGAGTGCCAAGGATGAACTTGGATCGATTGTACAATGCCCATACACGGAGGATCATTGTCACTGTCTCTACTGATGAGATTCATCTCGAGCAAGGTGAAATAAAATCTCACGGTCTGTAGCAGCGATAAAGATCAAGCTAGACCATGCTTGCAAAACATTAAGAAAGGTACCTTCAAAGTATCTTTGAGCAGAGGGAATGTTTGAAGTTTGAATAAATGTACTTACAGCTATTTGAATATGATCATTGATCAACTATCATTCATCGAGGTAAGATCAAGATGAGCACATACATCTAACAATCATTAAAACGCAAAGTATTTTTATCAATATATGAAGAATCACCTTTGCTGGTCCAGGTAAGAAAGAACTCCCCACTTTGATTGCACTGGCTCAGCTCGACAAATTCTAAGTTAAAAGTTTTGAACACACATATGGAATTAATCCTAGTGAACCGACCAATGATCAATTGACATTTGTTGCAGGAAGCATGAACATACATGGTATAACACAGGCCAACGTAACGGGCCTGGAAATCGATAATGATTAGCCATAATGCAAGGTTGTAGAGATGGCCGTGATACACACGAGAAAATATAATGTGGATACGCGCGTCCAGGGCTTCTTCTGCTGCCATATCAGAATATATGATGGGTGTGGTAGAAATTTCTGCTGACCCATATGTACTCAATCTATAGCCACCGTGAACCACTGAAATATATGTGTAGCATATGAAAATGTAGAGCATACCTCATCGGAGAAAGTGAGGACTGATATCATTGAGGTTTATCCGACATAAAGAAATATGCACCACTTACTATAGTCGTATCCAACGGCAGTAAGGACTGCAACTAGGAAGAGGAGTAAGATTGGACGGCAAGCACCAAGGTCAATGAGCGTACGGGATACACAGTTGTTTATTTGAATAGTTGTGACAACGGACTGAAGCGTGGAAGCCATGAAGTTGATTCGCACACTGAAACGCGGAGACAGGCAAATAATGAGGTGGTATTTGACGAATTGAGGCTGGAAGGGGCTGCAGATATATATATGCCAACACCGGAAGGGAAATAGCAGTGTTCCTGAGCACAGCCTGTATCCCCACCGCTTGACATCTTGATAGTCAGATGGAAGCACATGCTAAGAATGATGACGAACATGGAGATGGATACAGTTTTTAAAGCACATGGACGGTTTCTGATGCACACTGCTGTATCGCGCTGCCAGTTGTGACTACTGGGGGGAAAGAACAACGGCAACAATCCACTGTGGATTTGGTACACTGTGGCACCTCAGAGGTCACAGCTAAACGAAAAGTCGCTATCAGTCCTGTGAGAACGGTGATAGAAAGTTAAGATGGCGGTCGTGTGGTATTAAGTGTGGGTCGCATCAAAAGATTCCTGATTACCGCCCATTTTCAGGCTTCTTGGGAAGATCGAATCGTGCAAACAGTGGTTGAGTCGGTCAACTCCGACTCAACGTGTGCCATAGCCAATGTGAGTGGACGACATGTCACACAATAGTCCCCAGTGTGTTACTATGCTTGACTGTGGGGTGATTGCCGGAGCGTTTGTTGCACTCGACTAGTACTCGGATTGAAGTCCGCGATACATTGATCTGGAGTGGATTACGATAGTGGCTATGAGATAAACTTTACGCCGTCCGCAAATGTCATTATGGGCGGTGTAATTAAAACTTGAACAGGCTGAAACGAACCTGTGGCAATGGCCATAACCCCACATGCTGTAGGTGAGCAACAAGTTATCTGGTGGTTTCAAGCGCTCAGCGAGTTCGATCTGTGATGAGGTGTTTCGTATGAACTGGGTGGCTACAGCGCTTCGATGACATCCCTAATGAGCCGATGCTTATTGTCGATGGGATCCAAATATACCCTACGACACCGGCCGGGCTACTTTATCGTGTGATGAACAACCTACAGATCCAAGAAATACTCAATACTGTTATACATACACCTCTAAAACTGTCCAGGCATCAGGATGGGATGGGTACTAATTTGTCATGGACGGAAGCCCCTGAGGGCCGTGCACTCACATAGTCCCTGAGTAAAGCTTTGTCATCCGTAGGGTAATTAGCTAGCCCGTTCCCCCTTTCCCCTCTTTTCCCTTAACGTTGTGCTTCTTCTTCCCTAGGTACGACTCTCCACTCCCCTCCTTGTATTATTTAGTTCTTCTTCCCTAGCGACCAACGCATCTTCTTGGTGAACCGTGCTGCGGTCTCTCAGAGTCCCTGACATAATTAAGCCCGAGATTGAAGTGCGACAGTCAGACCTGCCTGCGAGAGAGTGTGGTGGGCGGGTGTGAAATAAGGCGCTGGTGCCAGCTCACTGACAAGGATGAGATGACGGACAACTGGTTACCGTCCCGACGGTAGGCAATACCCCCGTCGAGCACTGACGTGCTTGTGCGTGACTCGGACATCTGGCCCAGCCACGTTTTAGTCGGTTATTGCTCTTCACTTTCCTCCGATTCATACCCAGGTGCTTCATGGCACGCTCCTTGTCCAATCACACTCACCAACCCCATACACAGAATCCCCCATCATCTTCTCCACACTCGGAATTCAACCTTTCACCACTGTGTTCAAGGACGTCGTCATACACAAGGACCTGCCAGTCTGAGTTCACGTCTGCTTCCCTACCATCTGGTCCTCAGGGGGGATGATGTGATTGTGTACGCTATATACCACTGTCCGCCCTGGCTAATGATGAGTTGGTGATCACGAACCACTCGGTCCGCATACATGGTAGATGGCATGTTTCGTGATATTCCATGTTGCATTTCGCGTTAGGAAGACACGTTCCTTCACGAGGCTGGGGAACTGTTGAGTGGTGGGAACTTGTGCTGCCGATAGCGTACAGCAACTCATACAAAATATTCGTACACGAATGGCAACAAAACCAATCTTTGTAATACTAGCAACGGAACTGCTTCTTGAATGTCTCCTGCATAACATTGACATCTTTCTCCGTCCTGAAGACGACCGCCCCATTGGGCTCAACTAACGAATGCGGAGACATCTGCACGTTATGAAATTCTCGGATAGTGTAGAAGCTGGATGTATCCATGCTGCCCAGCCAGGAGATGGTTTGAGACTTGTCCAAGCTTTGAAACTGGACTGTGGCCCATAAATCGTGCAATATTCTCATGCCACTGAGGTATATTGGCTTGGCTGGCATAGGCGTTCTAGTGATGTACAAGTTGGAGTGACGAAGGATGTTCAAAGTGGGTTTGCATTTCGACGGCAAGAGGGTAACAGAAAGAGGATGTGGAGGGATGCACGTACGCTCGTCAATCTGTGGCCATGAATTTATACAAGTCAAAACAGTGACCTATACTCTTTCAAAAGAGAAAAAGATGTGAGACGCGATACAGGTAGGTCATATCAAATTCGTTGGGGGTCACACGTGGAATAAGGAGAAGAAATTGAAGAGGCCGCTCCATGGTATTATGATCAGGGTACTTGAAACTGAACTTCTTGATTTTACTAGTGGGCCTCTGGATGGTCACTGTGTTGAACTTCGGAGGGTTGGAAGTTCTAGAGTTACACATACGTCAATAAGACGCACCTGCATCCATCCGCGCATCCCAGCCTTCGATACCGACCATGGCCTGCGGCGCCTTGGCCACGATGACCTGCTCTGACGATCAGCGTACGCACATGGCGATTATCGCAATGTAGGCAGTATTCGTCGCTCTCCTCGTAGTTGGCCATGTCCTTGCGGAACGTCTTTTTGCACTTTTGCAAGCACTGGCAAATGCTATCTCTGCGTCTTTCTCAGTTGATAATCCTGCATTTCTGCATGGCACTCTGCACAGTCGAACCATTGCCTGCAACACGACGCGCGTATCGAGACTTGTACGTTCAAGATGTGTTTGTTGCCAGAGTCTGAGGAAACATTTTATCCAGTAAAAAGCACGCTACAAACCGCAAGACATGAGTTACCTAATCAAGCAGACCTCGCTGCCTCAGTGATTGGATGGAAACACTGGATACTATGTAGCCCCTCCAACTCGTCAAGGCTACCTCCTTTTGGTCCTCTGTCGACTGCGTGCTCAGCGCAAAACGTGTAATCAAGCGCGGGCTGCCCGCAACCGTCAACGTCTTGAGGCTGTCTCGGATCTCACAAAGTTCCTTTGTCGTCCGATCAGTCCCTTAGGTACAGCTGCCAGATTCTAAACACCTAACATGTTCAACTGATCCATGAGAAGCGGTGGCGAAGTCAACCCGGTGACCTCGGGGATATCGTATAGGGCAAGGTCGTCGCACGGTTTCATGGATTGGACAACGCAGGACGTGTGCCGATCAAGGTGAATATAGTTGCTTTATCTGATGGACGGTATCAGCCGGTTGGCCTTATGATGGGCTCAAAATGACGAGTACACCCTTGCGCGTTTTCAACTTCTTGCAGGCCATCCACCGAAGTCGCCCTCGTTTATCAATGATCTGATGGTCTCCCCAACAGTCCATCGTGCCCAACTCCAAATATGCGTCTCGTTGGTACTGCAAAAGTCGCATCCGATGGGGGCCTCGAACGCTGGGCCCTGAGCCAGCTCCCAAGTTTGCAGGAACGATACCTGCCTTTGCGAAGGCAGCGACGTTGGGATGGATTCAATGGATCGCCGGTGGTACGTTCCACTTGTCGTTCGCGTTCAGCTTCAGGAATGACCTCGCACTCTTGTTCTTCATCGGCGTTCACACTGCGGAGCGACCGAATCCAGAGCTCGCAATATCGGCGAATGTTCGAGGCGAACATTTGAATTGCCAAGGAGGAACTGAAGGTGTTCTCGGGTCCATGGAGACCTTCCAAGCTCTTGGCTTTTCTGGCTGGAGCCACTTGACCGATAGTCCTTTTCAGGTCAGTCGGTCTTTGCAAAAGCCAGAGCCCTACCAGGTCCGGGGGGCATATCGGACCATCCCAGTCACACCTACTGGTGTGCCCGCTGCTGAATATCATCACATGTCTCGCGTATTGTCCGGTGTAGGATATCCATGGTATCAATGTTATCCAAGGGTCGTTTATCAGCCAGGGGGAAGATACACTGATCGATCTCTAGAGGTGGGAAAGCAGGATGAAATGACCATGACCTTGCGGATTCGCATATATAGCCTGAGAAGGACAATGCGTGGACTAAAGAACTGTAAAGTGATCATTTTATCCTCGATCTTGTGGTTGTTTCGACACGAATTGACACTGATGTTGTCATGCACGTCGTCCTTCTATTTCTTTTGTGCTAATTTCAAACCTCTCACACGTCTCACGGATGGTCAGCGCTGGCGGGATACACGGGATACAATTTCAAAGACCAGACCAGACATCCCAACAATTGAATGATATCCATTACACACTACTAGTTCCGGCGTCGCGAATTTCCCCAGTCCTTTCTATCATCTGTATTTCTTCGCCCTGATCTATCCCCTGGTTCTCCCCACCGTCACGATCCGCAAACACGATCGCGCTCGCTGCAGTGCCATGAACAGACCCCGATGAGAAACCAAATGCGGAGTCGATGTCGCTTCCACGTCTACCTTGAAGATCGCGCGCATAGAGGGCTCGCAAACTCAGGATAAACCGGGGAACGAGTGTGACTGGAGGCACATATGCTGCTACCGTCTGTAGTATCCACCATCCGTCCGCCGGAATGTCCCCTGTGGTGGAGAGTATGGCGAGGAGTGAGAACACCAGGATACTATTCATCAATAATCGTAATCAGCGTAGCCGTAGAAGAGAAGGAAGGATGGACGAGACATGGACGTACACAAGAAAGTAGATCGTGCCTTCCCTCACGAGAAGCTTCATGTAACGGTTCAGGTGAAAGTGGTTTGTTGCTTTGTACATTTGAAGTGCCTCCCTAATAAATCGGATGACGGTGAGCAGACACATCAGTGCACCGAGAGTGATCTGTGCTGAATTCATGATCTCAGACCAAATGACGGAAGTATCTTGTGTCATGCAAAACGAAAAATCGAGTAGTTCGACGGTGGTCACTGTGTGATTTGGAGAATGACAGGCATTCTTTTATATAGCGTGCATGACATGAAGCCATATTTCACATACCTACGAGGGCATTCGGATTGCTGACCAAAACGGACGAAACTAGATTTGGAATAATTTCGATGGCGTACAATGTGAGGAGAGTGCAAAGGATGAACTTGGATCGATTGTACAATGCCCATACACGGAGGATCATTGCCACTGCGTCTACTTATGAGATTTATCTCGACCGAGATGAAATGAAATCTCACAGTCTGCAGCACCGATAAAAATCAAGTTACACCATCCACCAAAAATATCAAGAATTTCGCCTTCAAAGTGTCTATGAGCAGAGAGGATGTTGGAAACATTGAATAAATGTACTTACAACTATTGCAATATGATTAAATATAAACCATCATTCATTTGGTGTAAGATCAAAATGAGCACATACATCTAATAGTCATTAAAATGCGAAGTATTTTCATCAGTAGTATGAAGAACTACCTTTGTTGGGCCAGGTAAGAAAGAACTTCCCCCTTTGATAATGTGACGTCAGTTCAATAACCTTCAAATTCAAAGTTGAAACGGACATATGGCACTAATTCTAGTGAACCAACCAATGATTAATTGGTATGTGTTACAGGAAACATAGACATACATGGCATAACACAAGCCAAAATAACGAGCCTGGAACAAAGATTAGTCCTAGTGCAATGACGTGGCAGCAATTATGTTACACACGAGAACAAACAAGGTAGACACCTTTGTCCGCGGCTTGTTCTGTAGCCATATCAGAATATATAAAGTGTGCAAGAAAGCGTCTGCTGACCCAAATATACTCTATCTGCGGAGTTCGTGAACCACTAAGATGCCTGTGTAGCATGCGAAAATGTGAGGCATACCTCATCCGAGAACGTGAGGACTAGTATCATTGAGATTCATCCAACACAAAGACACATGGGGTGCTTACTGTAATCGTATCCGATGGCAGTGAGGATTGCAACTAGGAAGAAGAATAAGATTGATAGACAGCAGACAGGAAGGTCACTATGCATACGACACACGCAGTTGCTCATCTGAATTGATATGACGGTGGACTGCAGCGTGGAAGCCATGAAGTTGATCTGTTGGATACACTGAAACGCGCGGACGGGAAAAGAATGAGGTGGTATTTGACGAATGGAAGCTAGAAGGGGTTGTAGATATAAGCTAGCGCTGGATGACAAGTAAGATCCCGGAGACCATCTATGGTATTATTGAGCATAGCTCGCCATAAATAGTGTGATCTGGCATCATGTTTCCCACTGGCTGGCATCTTGATAATCAAATGGAAGCACATACCAAGAATTGCAGCGAACATGGGGGATGGATACAATGTTAAAGTGCCCTGCTGTACGGCGGTGCCACCTGTTATGACTACTGGGAGAAAGAGAAAAAAAAAGGCAATAATGCACTGTGGATACGTTGCACAGTGGGACATCGGAGATCACAGTTAAAGCGAAAATACCCAGTCACTATTAGCGCTGTGAGAATGCTGGCAGAAAGTTAAGATGGCTGTGAGTCGCATCAAAAGAATGATGGAAAGTTCTGATTATCACCCATTTTCAGGCAAATTCGAAGCATGCCAAGAGCCTGACACGACGCGTTTTGCAGAATTTAAGTCTGGTGAAAATGTTGTCCGACGTGTGAGTCGTCGCTAGCACTGAATAAGCCAGGTCATGTACCCACTCATGTACAGACCCTTCAATGCGTACCGCATCGAGCACTAGCATCTTTGTGCATGTCTGTCTGCTGCCGGGTCGATTGAGCGTGTCTGCCTTGGTCGCCACCTTTTTTTTGGGTGGAGGGAGCTGAATCGTTTTTTACTTTTTCTTGTTTCTTCTTGTGGATACTAGGACGCTCTTCGTCCCTTTCCCCATATTGCTTCCCACGGACCTGCACGGGTGGAACATGCATACTATTTGGCAGCATTGCAAAGCCTTGGGGCCCGCACGGATGAGGATGTGTGTGGAGAGGCCCACGACATTCGAGGTTCGTCAAGTTCTGTTTCGAATTCCCACCCCTCACCCACCGCGCGTGCGGAACATCGTTCTCTACTTTCATTCCTCATTCCTCATTCCTCACAGTCGTCTATCTCGACATGCAACAAACACTCTTTCCACCACCCACGCGGAGGGATGAGGTCATGAAAAAGTGGGGCGATGATTTGGTTTCCAGACTTGACTCGGATCGCATTCAAGATTGTACTCCGAGTCCACTCCAAGCGCGAAAACGAGGAGGATGAGAGGAAACAAGTGAATTCGCGCTATTGTTTGTTATGCACGTCGTCCTTCTGTTCCTTTTGTGCCATTCTCTAACCTCTCAGTGTCTCGAATGGTCGATGCTGGTGGGAACAGGTTACTTGGGATACAATTTCAAAGACAAGACCTAACAACCCGACACTTGATCGATATCCATCATGCGCTACTGGGTCCGGCATCGCGAATGTCCCCAGTCCTTTCTACCATCTGTATTTCTTCACCCTGTTCTATCCCCTCGTTCTCCCCACTGTCTGCGAACACGATCGCGCTCACTGCAGCGTCATGGACAGATTCTGATGATAATCCAAACGCAGAGTCGATATCGCTTCCACGTCTGCCTTGAAGATCCCGTGCATAAAGGGCTCGCAAACTCAAAATGAATCGGGGGGCGAGTGTGAATGGAGGTACATATGCCGCGACCAGCACAAGTATCCACCATCCGTCCAATGGAATGTCTTCTGTGTTGTAGAGAATGTCGACGAGCGACATAACCAGGATGCTATTTATCAAGAATTGTTGTTAGCACAGTCGTAGAAGAGGAGACGCAAAGGATGAGACATGGACGTACGCAAGGAAGTAGACCGCGCCCTCCCTGACGAGAAGCTTCATATAACGGTTCAGGTGGAAATGCTTTGTTGCTTTGTACATTTGAAGTGCCTCCCTAACAAATTGGATAACGACGAGCAGACACATCAGTACACCGAGAGCGATTTGTGCAGAATCGATAATTTCGATCCAGATAGGGGAAGTATTTTGGACCACGCAAAACGAAAAATCAAGCACTTGGGCGGTGGTCACTGTATAATTAGAGAACGAGTTGAGTAGCGTCCATGCTATGAAGCAATGTTTCACATACCTACGAGCACATCCTGATTGCTGCTCAAAACGCACACGACGAGATTCGGAATGATTTCGATGGCGTACAATGTGAGAAGAGTACCAAGGATGAACTTGGATCGATTGTACAATGCCCAAACGCGGAGGATCATTGTTACTGGCTCTACTGATGAGATTTATCTCGATCGAAGTGAAATGAAATCTCACAGTCTGCAGCACCGATGAAAATCAAGTCAGACCATTCATTAAAAATTC